>WYDI02007729.1:0-38096 GCA_009867235.2 Psittacus erithacus | reverse complement strand
GAAGAAGTTCTTTACTGTAAGGGTGGTGAGGCACTGCAATGGGTTGCCCAGGGAAGTTGTGAATGCTCCATCCCTGGTGGTGTTCAAGGCCAGGTTGGACAGAGGTTTAGTGTGAGGTGTCCCTGCCCATGGCAGGGGGGCTGGAGCTAGATGATCTTAAGGTCCTTTCCAACCCTTATTATTCTGTGATTCTATGATTCCTTGATTAAAGGTAGTTGCAGATCCAAGGAATGTTTGCATTCATGAGGTGCCAGGCTGTTAGCAAAATGGAGGAAGGAATCAAAACAGTATAAAAACAAAAATTATTTTCTTAATGTACTTTCTGTTTTGCATCCTTGAGTCTGACGGTGTCACCAGGCCTGCAGGAAAGGAGTCTCCTCCACTTTGAAACAGCATCTCAGTGTTACACAACAGATCTCACCCAGGATGTTGTAAAAGCCCTTATGGTCCATGTTGTGGGATTTAAAGCTGCAGGATGCTTGAGTGTTTGCCTTGCTTGTTGTGGGTTGTTTTTTTTTTTTGAGTTTTTTTTTATTACATGCAAAATGGAAACCTCAGAACTGTGCATAATTGCTAATATTAAACAGTCAGTGTGCGGTAAAAATAGCATTAGAACTTGGTGGAGTTACAGCCGCAGAGCTGTACTTGCTGGTAACAGCCACATGCTCAGCCGCTCCACCAGATTATGTCTGCCAAGAGCCCAACTATTCTGCAGTCTATATGTACATAGAGACTGTTGCTGTGGACAGAGTTGTTACTAAAAAGGCACAGAAATCATGCTTTCTGTTTTTTCCATCCTATCCTGAAACTGCCCTCCCAAGTGCCCATTGCAGGAATTGGTTGGTTGAGAAGTCAGAGGCACAGAGAGGAAAGAGTCTGCATTTTCTTTCCTGTACATAGGTGCCCTGCTCAGGTTAGTAGCTGACTGCAGCAAGATAGTGCTGTTTTCTCAATGTTAGAAAGTGGTGGGTTTTTTTTTTTTCTTTTCATTAAATATATGACTTGATAACACAGAGAAGTTGCCATTGCTGAGGCAGGCATACTTCAAGTATTAGCCCCATTCTACTGGCCTGATTTTGTTAATCATTATCATAAAAATTCCTAAATGGGCCCAAAACCTTATCTATCAGAAATGAGAAATTAGCAAGTTCTTTCAGTCAGTGATGCATAGGAAGAAACATGAGCAAAAAATCTTGAAATTTGGGAAATGTAGAGGTGTGTGTTTTGAAACATGCACACTATATATGCAGAGAGCAAAAGAAAAACTGAATTTTAAAGGAATTCAAAATCTAAATATTAGTTTTGCAGTTTGGGCTTTGAACTAGTGAAGTTTACTCCCAGAGTGGGCTTCAAGCAGTAAGTTTGGTTTAGCATAAACTTGATAGGCATCAATAGTGTCTTGGTACCAGGATAAAAGCAGCAATAGTAACAGAATAAGATGGCCAATAAAGGAAACACTTAAAAAATATCTTGAGAGTTCCATGCTTATAGTTATAAACATATCTAAATTGAACCTCTATTTCTCATCCTCTTACCATTAAAAAGATATCGCAAGGCTGTTTAGATGTGCAACGTTTCACCTAACTTTCTGGCACATGATAGGGATCATTTAATAAATGTAGTTAGCTGGAAGCCTTATGCAATGTTGTGAACTTCAGGCTTTCAAAATCGTGGCTTGGGTTCACCAGTGCCTTAAAAATGAGATTTGCACACAGTATACATTTTGCTTGATTTTTGTATATGTATTCTGGACTTTAAAACCTCTAGGATCTATCTTTTTAAAGCCTCCACAGATAATTAAGTTTCAAGGAAAGTTTCAGGAGGCTTGTGGTAAAATCAGGAGCAGTTTAATCTCTGTTTTATGGTGTGGTAACTCCAGTATGGATAGTAGTACAGAACTAAAGTTTTACATAATTTTCTCTTTTAAGTAATATATGAACTTCCAGATGAAACACCAGTGGGACTTGTTGGTATTCATCCAACACAATGCACTGATCATAATTTAAATGTATGCAGTAATATTTCACAGATTTTATTGAGATAGAATTTTGGAGTTTGGAAACAAATTAGTCTGGCTTGTTTGAACACATTCAGATAGACACTTTGGGAACCTGTAGAGCTCTGTGTGTTTTCCATTTCTTGTAAAATCTCCAAGGCAAATTAGAGCAAAATGCATCATTAGAAGGCCATACAACCCCCACAACTGTCTCTCACCAACTTGTAATTGCAAATAGTTTCCACTGATATACCCCACTGACCTCCAAGGAAGGCAAATGAGCATTTATTTGGCACTGGAATGCAAATTGTCCTGTGTGGTTCTTGCTGTACATTTAACTTTTTATTTTTTCCACTTGTTTTATTATTTCTTTTTTTTTGTTTGTTTGTTTGTTTGTTTGTTTTTGGGGGGGGTTTGCATGTTGTGTTTGTCTAAAAGTTTTAAAACCAGAAGAAATAAAAATACCAAACTGCAGAGGGAATGTGTTGGCAGAAAAAATCCATTTGAAGCCACTGGGAATTCCTACTGTCACTTGAAATGGCTGTTGTAGGGAGGATAATACAAGGGCATGGGGTTTTAACTGTGATTAAGATAAACATGCAGTGTTTCTTATCCTTGAGCTGGTTACAATCTAAGCCAAGCAGTTCAGTGCAAAAGTACATTTTTGGCTTTAATTGATATTTTTAATAATAGTGGACAGTCTGGAGCGTTCACATTTTGCTTTGACAGCATGAAGCATTGTGTGAGTTTTCATCCATACCACTGAACTATAAACATTGCCTTAGCAACCCACCAGAGCTTGAACATTTGAACTGGGAGCTGGCTTGCCATGAAAGCGGGAAGAAGCTATTTTTCTTGCCAAGAGCAGAGTTGTCAATGGTGGTTTGCGGGGACATCAGCAGGGGCTGCTTGCAAGAGTTTTAGATTATATGGGTTTGATTCCATAAACTGCCAGGCTCTGAACTCTCAGGGGAGCAGAGTTAGTTGTGTCTGTGTGAAAGCCAGGTAGGCCTAGGCCCTGAGATAGTTTAACTGCCTGTTTGTGGTGCAATTTCAGTATTAGCTGTGAAGCAATTCTTTAAGTACCTATGGGTGTTAAAGCTCCTGCACAATGCCTATCACAATATATCCTCCTTGGTTATTTGCTTTAAAAGTGTCAAGTCCATCTTAATTCTTTTTAAGTCTTAGGCTGGGGTTTTGTTGGAATCCCTATATAAGACCAGTGCCTCCACTACTGGTGCGTTATTCCTCCTGTTTCTGGGGCACATTCACCTCCAGCCAAACAGGACTTTTGCCAGAGGGTGCTCTTGCTCAGAGCCACCCTACCTATATTTTCTGCAAATGCTGCAAATCAAGGTTTTGTCTGCTTGTTGCTGTCCCCAGGGTGTAGGGAGCAGAATGCAACAACATTAAAAAACCCAACAAAACAGGAAGGGAAGATAAAGTAATTTTCTGTTTGCTTTTGAATTTTAAAAAATATAAAAATTTCATAATGCTATAAAATTGTATCAGTTCTATCTTATTTAACCCAGTTTGTTTACTTGCAGTAAGAAAAGCTTTTCCTTGTACTCACTTAAACTAACTTTTTTTTATTATTATTATTTTGGCTTACTTAGTGTTTTTTATAGGGCTACAGGATAATGTTGGTGACAGCCAAGCACCATATGCAAACGCTGCAGGTTCCCCACACCAGCATTCAGTCAGGGCCAGGTTCTAAGCCATTTAGGACAATTATAACTCCCACTGAAGTAATTTATGCCATCCAGTACCTTCCACATGTATTGTTTTTCCTTTAAATCTATTTTCAGCATGCCTGAATTTGTCCTTTTAAAACCAATTTCTTAATACATCTCTTTGTTTTCAGAAGCATGAGATCATTCTATTTGATCATTAAGAGTTTCAAAAGAAAAAAAGCATGCTAATTTGCTTCATGTAGTTTGTTTAAAGAACTGCTTCATCTGAAATCCATGTATCTCTTTTACAGACTTTGGTGGCCTAAAGTTACAAATAACAATTTGAAGTTATTCTGCCTGTGGGAAAAGAAAACTTGGGATGAGCTGGCTGTGCCGTCTTCAAGCCAAACCTACAGCATCAAATGACAGGTTTTAGAGCAAACGCTGATGAGCAGAAGGGACACAAATAAGCCACCACTGGGGTGGGAAGGCACGAAATGGGTTAATCTTTAAAGCTGCTGTTCATGAGAGTAAATGGGAAATAAGATGTGGAAGTGCCATACATCTGTGTCCGTATAAATGCAAAAGTAGTTTGTCTCAATCCTAGCAGCTCACCTTGACTTAACAGAGCACATCCACATGCATACAAGGCTGGTCTGTGCAGGGGAGGGCACTGGTCTATTTTTCCTTGCATCCTTTGCTGCTTCTGTGAGAGGAAGGGGGCTGTGTTCCTGCTTAGTCCCATCACAAGAAAACTTGTCTAGCGAGTGCTGAGCTAGCTAGGATCTTAAGAAAAGAAATAGCTTAGATACATGTATTTGCATCAAAAAGCTCATACTGTCCATGTTCTCCCTTTGCCTCCTTCTGTAAAGCACAGGGTGTCTCTGTGTTTCTTCTTGGTTAATCACTCCCAGTGTGCAAGTGTTTCAATTTATTCAAAATAAAAAGTCAGAAATCCCCCTGGATGAGTTCTTCCTTGCTCAGTTATGTATATAGTAAAACAAAGAAAAAATGGTACTGCCATGTGAAATGCTGTGCTCACTGTCTCTGTACTGACTGCATCACCAGCCAGCTGGCTACTCAAGAATAATTTTAGTCCCTTCTGAAACCTGTGAAACACTTCACAAGTTCACACAGCCTCATTACCCAGATCTTGCCAAGGTTGGCTGGGATCCACACCACCTTGCACGCGTGTAGTTCAGCATGCCATACTCCTGAACTGTGTATTTGGAGCTGGTTGATGATTGTGTATTTACCAAACAAGTCTTGTATGATTATAGTAATCCACATCCTCTTTGTGTGTCACTATCAAATGTCAAATTAACTGCTCCTTAGTTTCCATGACAGTGGTCTGCTCTGGAATGGGGAGCACAGACAACTGTACACAAACTCAAGATCTGCTGTCCAGCTAAAAACTGTCTCTTTACAAAATCTTCCAGTGTCTGTCTTGCTTAATTCCATGCCAACAAAAATCCCTTTCTACTGTCTGGTAAAGTCCGTACTGATCCATGGATCAGTGGGAATATGACCCATGATTTTGACTGCACAAGACATGTAATGCGTTGTACCAGATCCTGGTTTATTTCTTTGAAATTTCCTGATCATCAGTGAGGATTGGTTCCCTACATATACCCTTTATGACATGGCTTTCCAGAGGGCAAGACAACCTGGCCAGTCACCTGAGTAGAAGCTTCCCCTGTATTCCTCCCACCTCTCACTGTCCAGACATTGCCACACAATTGCAGTACACTACTTTAGACCTGTCTACTAGCAAGGAAATAAAAAATACTATTACTTTTGTTCTGGATTGCTAGGGACAATCTGGGACTCCAAGCTCACCTATGCACAGTATCCCAGCCCAGGGATCTTCAAGAAAATCAGAAAGCTCAAACCAAAATGGAATTCACAGCCCTAACACAGTTAAGGCATTTTGGCTATTCAACCTTTGATATTTGCATTCTGAAGTTTCTTATAGTCATTCTCTTAATCCTTGATTTAATTTCTCAGAGGCAGGGCCAGTCTCTGTACCCTTCATCTCACCAAATGGATATTGAATAGCTTTTTTGGAAGTAGGAGCTCACATAAATATTCTAGACATCCTCACTGGCAGCAGAAAAAGCTCAATTATAAATACTTACCTGGCAAGGCAGGAAAGGATTTCAGTTTGACTCACTGGCATCTTCTGTCTCCAAAGCACAGAGCCAAGGTGTTCTGAATCTGCCAGCATTTAAGGAGTCAGGCCCCTCAACAAGATCACCAGAAGTTCTATTTTAGAAATGGTCTGGTTTTGACTTCTCCAAGATAAGAGTTTGAAATCATTAAGAAAGAAACATGCATCTTCTTGGGCCCATAACTCAACCTTGATGAGACTTTTGAGACAAATTTTGTAATTGGTGTCCTCATTCTTTCCATTCCACCTACAGGTGAGCGGGAGTGCTATGAGGTATTAACAGCAGGGCCCCTTTCCAGTCTTTTAAAACCCCATATTGCACAGAGGCCTCACAGCTATCTATCAAAAGTGAACTTAGAACTCCATCCAAACTGGCCCATATATCCCTCAGTAGTCCTTCCAGAAACTGAACATGGAAAAACTAAGCTTATGAGACTTTTGGGTATAGTGGACTTTCTACAGACATGCATTTTAGATCTACTCGGCTTTTTGCACCTTCTGCAAAAATAATAATAATGATTAAAAAATGCCTATCTATATCAGCATAACATGAACTGAGACCAGCTCAGCTTGTATTTTGGAGAAATCCTCTTCACCAGCCAGCTTGTGACACTTGTAGAGCTCTGCACAAGTTGCTTAGTGGACCAGCACTTCCCAGGGTGAGTGTTTTCTATTCCAAGGGTGCTCAGGATTGCGAAGTCCTTGGTCTGCCTGCAGTGGGTTGTTAGAAATCTCTGAGCTAATGTGGATACCAAAACAGCTATCACTGAAGCAGGCTGGAGTTCCCAACAGGCTCATTTCTCAGGGTGAGTTCTGAGTAGTCTCAGCTTTAGTGGTTCTGGTACTCGTACTGTCTCATTTGCACTGCAGAAATGTTCTGAGGCTTCTTTAAGCTGGATACAAGTTTGTAAGAACCAGACACAGAAGCAAATGCAATCCATAAACCATAGCGAGTGTGTGGGTAAATAACTGTTTAGATTTACTTTGGTAAATTATCAGTTTAGTAATTTTCTGTTTGTGGAGAGTATGAGTCATAACTGAACTGATCTAAACTATTCACTACTATGTTGAAATGTCCTTCCTCTGATCTACATATAGATCATGGTATTGAAATTGTCCCAGAATAAAATTTATTTCAAGTTGTTCATTCCTCAGTTGTCCTCTTTTGCTGGCAACTTCTAAGAAAAGAAGACAAGAATAGGTAGAAGTTAAAATACACACTTGTGGTGGTTCAAATTAACTCTTAGTTATGAGTTTGTGGGTAGGTTGGGGTAGGTATTTTCCCCACCTTTTTTTTTTTTCTTTTTACTCAAGCAGTCTATCATAAAAGCATGCTTACTTAGTGCATTTGGACTATAATCTGTGACAAAAATGAAGGTTGTTATCTTGACTCGGGATCAGCTGTGGTAAACTTCAGCAGTGTGTGTGTATGTGCATGAGAAAGTGAAAGGAAAAGGAAATTTTGAGAGAAAGAGGGCTGTGAGCTGTGCTGATTGCAATACAGTCACCCTTTCACTTCAGACAGAAGTGATGGAGACTGGTGAAGGGTAGTTGGTTGAAGAAAAAGACCCTGAAGTTATTGAAAACATCCAGCAAGTGGGTAACTTCTTTGTTCATGGGAATGCATTTCCCTAAATCAATTTGCTTAGAGTGAGTTGTCTGCTAACAACTTACTTTGTTGTTTGAATGAGAAATGGGAATATTTAATTTGTGTTATCAGAGGTTAGATGATGCTAAATCGAGGTGACTGTGCTGACAGATGGGATGCTTAGTCACAACCAGCTGCTCCTGGAGGCTCTAAGTCTGTGATCTATCAGTACATTTGTTTTCTTACAAATGATAAGGGAACAAGAGACCTCTAAAGAAGCATTGATTAGATATTATTTTCTCTGCTAATGCCTTAAAGTTCATCTGATCCTTAATAAGAATGTGTGTCTACTTATCCTATTTAATTTAATTTAAGCCATTCAAGTTATCCACAGGTAGTGCAGAAGGGCTGATAAAGAGCTGATGTAAGTGTCTCTTTCAGCAGCAGAATTTTTCTGTTTCACTGAGGCTTGGAAGAGAGATGCTGACTCTGAGAGGAAACCCCACTGGTATGTTGCATGCATTTGTGGCAATTAGTCAAGGAGCTATCAGCAGGAATTCTTGCATTTCTTTTGTCTATGGCATCTTGAGAATATCCTTTCTCAAAGTACAGTAGAATTCAGGAGGTAAAGAATGCTACAAGGAAATTACAGATATGAAATGCAGTGTTTCTTCAGTGTGATGATCTGGGCTTCTGAGGGCATGGAGGCTGCAATGCCAGATCAGACCAATAATCCCTTTAGTGCAAATTTCTGGTTGGGGTTTTTTTTTTTCTTTTTTTTTTTTTTTTTCCTGCACCTTTATTCTTTTGCTTTTTCTGTGTCTTTTTTATTTATTTCATTCCTGCTTATTAAGAAGGAAGTGCATATAAAACATGCTCCAAAACCAGTGGTGCTATTCTATTTCAGGGTGTGAAATTTGTCATATAATTATCCATCTATTCGGTGAAACTGCTTCATAGCATGTTTTGTTTGCAGCAGCTATTGAGAAATGGAGGTTTCTATCAGCTTATATGTCTACTTCTTTTCCTTAGTGATTGCAGTCTTCTGCTACTGAAATTCACGGTAAAGCTAAGTTAATCTTAGTGGAAACAGGATTTCACCTAATGTGTATATGCAGAAAGATCTAATCATCTAGCCTGGTAAGACACACAACGAATACATTGACACAAGGTTAGGATTCATAAGGAAAGTCTCGTAAAGGCGTTGTCAACTTGGGTCAGAATTTGAACAATTTGAACTTTTTTGAACTGACATCCTCCCTCCCAAAAGCTTCAAGAAAGTTTTGAAGGCCAAACGATTTGTCTTGAAAAACTGCATCTGACTGCAGTCTGGGCTTCCCTGAGCCAGGGCTGCTTAGGGGGCCGCAGCAGCAAAAAGGTGACCTCTGTTGCTGGACATTTTCAGGGGAGCAGGAGTGGAAGGGAATTTGTCTCTGGAGAGGAAGAATTTTCTGGAGAAGAGAGAAGGGGAACAAATGATGGAATTACCAGAAGAAAGAAAGGTTGATCTGTGGGCCTTGTGGTCTCCTTTGTTGATGCATTTAGGGGTTTGCTACTGTAAAAGCTGTGATGGGTACCTGAGTGTCCCTTGGCATATATACAGGTTGTGGCGTAGCACTGTCTCCAGATGCTCCAAGAGCAAAGAACTTCTCCTTCATTACTGTCCTCTGAAGGCTTTGCTGCTGACTGAAATGGTATTTGGGTTCATTCCTCAGCATACTTTTTTGCGACCTCAATTAAGAAAAAATTCAAGCAAAAGCTGTGTACGCAGCCGCATGAAAAAGCCACTGTGGCCTTGAATCTTTCTTCCCTCTTCAGATGTTGCTGGGGATGCATTCTTTCAAACACTGATACTGTGTTGCTTCCAGACTGAGCCATTTTAGGATTGTGGTTAAATACCATATTGTTGAAATTACTGCTGTTGATATTAAATTGGCTGAATGGTGACTCTTGCTTGGGGTTAGCACAAGAATAAATTCCTTCTCTAACGATTGCTTTCAGGTTCAGCTCCACTAACATTGTGCAGCAAATCTGTTCTGAATGTGCTTAACTAAATGTCTTGGCATTAACAGATGTGTTGCTTCCACTGGTGTACACAAAACAGATCTTGCAGAGTTTCTTTGTTTTGGGAAATCTGGGGTCTTGAAATTGGAGTGCTGAACTGAATGTTTAGAATAGATTTATATATGTTTTAATTCTTGCCCTGTGGAAATACTGTCTCTTAGATGAGATACTTTTAGATTTATGTCCAGTAGCGTTGACAAGATGTCTCTTAAAATTTGACATCTCACTACAGTGCCACATACTATTTCAATGTGAGATGTTTTTCACTCATTTTATATTCATTTAAAACCTGCTAGTGCCAGCAAGGACCCATAAAAAGTAGTACTCTGCCAAAGTAAGCTTGGAGATACACAGGGGATAGAGCATGAGAAATGCAATGCTCTGCTCTACCATTTCCCATTTGCTTGTTAGAAACATTTCTATCTTCGTTCTTCTGTTTGGATTGTCTGATGGATACAGATGTTGCTGTATATTTATTAAGCACTTGTAATTTTCAGAACACTGTATGAGATGCATATATCTGAATAATCCCTTCCTCAGGGATTTCACAGCCTAGAAAACAGAAAAACAAAATAGGCACCCAAGTCAGTTCATATATAAGTTGCGCAGTCTCACTCAAGGGGAGAGAGCAGTCCTATAGAAAACTTATATGTATAGGTCAAATGTATGTTCTGATCTTGGAAAAGAAACAAGCCTTTTGGGGAGGTCAGTATAAATGGGGAACATGAACTCTCTGTACCAGTGTTTGGGTGAGGGGGGAACTGTTGAATTTTTCTCTTGGCAGTAGCAGAGCATGAGGCAGGGATGCAGACTGGGATGGGAGAGGTGGACCCTGTATGTGCTGCAGTTTCTCTAGCACATGAAGTGAAAGCAAAGATCGTAGGTAGGTAGGCAGGCAACCCACAGTAGGTAGGCTGTGGGGTAGCCTCTTGTGGTGCACAAGGATGAGATATCCTTGAGATGGTGGGTAGTGGGGATGCCATGACTCAGCAGGAGGGCAGGGTGACCATGGTCAGGATTGGGTGTCTGCTCTAGGCAGCATCTTAGCCATTGTTGTTAAGCTCAAAGTTCCCCTGAGGTAATTTGCAACCTTGCGCCTTCTAGCAAGGCTCTGTCTTCTGAACAGAGAAGGGCTGGATAGGAGAGGATCATAAAGCACACAGTGATTTGTTTTGATAATGATTTTGTTGCTTACACTACTGGTACATAAACCCTTTCCTATCTTCTCTCTTTTGTACCATCTGCAATCTGCAGCATCCAAGTGACACGAGTTATGGTTGTTTAAACAAACTTTTATATTCTGCCCCTCTTATGGCTTGTTTCAAGTCTCTTTTCTTATGTGAGATAGTACTAGCCTGACCCCAAAGGGGAAATAAGGGGCAATGTGGGAGTCACTGTCTTAAAAGACCCTTCTGGAGACTTAACAAAAAGCAGTTGCTTAACTAAGAGAGAATCAACACGTACTCTATGCACATAGAGTGATTTTGGGGTGTTCTCTTAGTAGGAGAGATTGCTTCATGACAAAGGCTGTGCTATATGAGTTCACTGTGCATTAAAAAACATCGGATTTTTATTTATAATGTGAAACTGAGTAATTTGCTTCTTTCATTGACCTGTAAAAGTGCAGTTGCCAGAGGTCTGACGAAAATCAGCAGAGCTGAGGCCTCCCTGATAATTATAATCAGTTTCAAGCTTTAACTTATGAATAAGAAACATGATAGTATTATGTGTAAAGCCATTATTAACTGTGAAAATCTTTGTAATTAATTTTCTGCCTTCTCCTAACACTCTTTTTGCCTTGGTCATTTGCATGATAAATCTTTCCTGCAATGCCAAGGGTTTAAATTTTTAAAATTGAATATAATTAATGTATACATAAGTCCCTTTGTGTTGTACACAATGCTAGGAATCCTGACTGAATAACTAAACAGATCTTTTAATTCCTCTGTTGTTACTGGACTACCAGACACTGTCAAGAATTTTAACACCATCATCCGTAGAGATGGAACTGATATAAATTGCTAGACAAAAATCTTCCTAAAGCCTAAGTTTTCAGTTGTGTATATAGTCCTAGTTAGCTATTCACAAAACCTAATCAGTTTAGATAAACATCTGGCATGTTTAGAAGTACCTGAGATGTGCAAACTCTGACATCCCTATACAGAGCAGGAAAAGATGCAGAAAAAGCTTTGCGAAACATGTTGATAAGCAACTGAACAAATCCAGTTTCTTTCTTAGCCCAGTTTCTGAAAGACCAATGCCATTGTGGTGGTTGAGAGGTATTGCCAGTTCTCCAAATAAAAATTTTTGGGCCCACTGGGAAAAGGCTGAGTATGAATTGAATTATATCATTATTAGACTGCAGAGAAGCCTTATTGTAAATGATGGTTCTGAAAGCCTGAGCTGTAGAGAAGGCGTTGGATCAAAACGTGTCTTACACCCCAGGGAACCCCTGCACAGAACAGAAACCCGTAAGAAATGGGTATTGTTAATACTAGTGTTGATTGTATTTAATTAGAGCATGAGGCTGGGAAGCAGTAAATCTCTCTGTTGGTTTTCTTTTTTTCCTGACTCTGACCTTGACTTGCTTCAACTCCTTCAGAAATTTGTTTTTACCCATTTGAATAATCTTTAAAAGGATTAAAAAGTTTTGCTATCTGTCCTACTTGTGATAACATCATGCTTTATGCAGAGAAATGGCATTTAGCCTTTTTGTCATCCAGACCCACTTTTCAGTACTGTGAGCGTGATACTGTCATAAATGAGGATGTTCCTGGATGCTGTCTTATTTAGCCAAAGGAGAAAGGCAGCATTACTGAACTTGGGTACTTACAACTTATTTCACCCTCCAGAAAGCTTGATCTAGCATTAGGCCCTTTCAGAGGTTGGAAGAGCCAAACAATGCTTTTTTGTAACAACATATTATTTCTAGGGAAGCATAAACACTAAGCCACTGTTAAGGTTAGGATGAAACTTCCTGAGACAATGGAAGCTTTGCCAGTTGCTTTGGTAAACCCAGTCTTTTAAGATACTGATTGAGACAAAATGAATGAGACAAAATCCTCACAAGGAGACTCAAGAAGCACATTTGGTACCTTGAAGGATCAAACTCAGTTTACACTTTGATGAAAACAAGAGAATGTTAAAAAGTTTGGAAATACCCATTGGAAATCAACAAACCATAAGCTTCTTGCTGATTGCACTTTTCATCTATACTTAAAGCTGTTAACCTAACTCATTGATAAGAGCATTAAAAACCTATTGATAAATTGATGAGAGAAGTTGTGAAAACCAGACAGGCCTGGGAAGACTGTCTTCCCAGCTGCATATCAATCTGAAGATAGTTTCCAGCCTTCCCAGCAGCCAATCTGAAGAGCCGACTTTCAGACATTTCAGGATGGAGTTCTAGCAGCTGGAGCTGAGTGAATAATTACTTCAATTAAAATGCATTCAGCAAGAGGTCAGTGAGTACTTAGCAGCTCAAATGTGTGCAGATTTTTCAGCTATGTATATATACAAAGTGTCACTTTGGGCCAGTTGTGAGAAGCTCAGAATAGCAGCCAGGAGGTCTGGATTTTATGCCTGTGCTGGTGGTTGTGGCGAAAGCCAGCGGCCACAGATGAGGTACTGCTCTCCCTGGGACCGGGCTCAGAGAAAACTCAATCACGTGTCTTGGGGTTAGGCTGCAGACTTAGTGACACACGAGACATTCTGTACGTATACAGAGCACTCAGCTGGGTTGCCCTCTGTTATTATGCAATAACTGCACAAAAATGCGATTAAGCTACACATGAAATTAATTGAAGATAACACAGAACAGACCCATGAACTGTCTCCGTAGTCTGTCTGAGACACTGTGGTCTGGTATCCGCAAATGCAGATTTATTTCTAGGTCTTATAACCCATTTTAGTTGTGCCAGGTAGTTAAGGCACCTGACAGGGTGGTCAGGGAATAGCATGTCCTATCTTTGGTGACCCACTTGTCCTATTTGTGGAGATATTAGTAAAGACCATGAATACTTTATTTAAATGGAAAATATTTTTAATTTGAAAGCATTTTCCTTTCCTCTTTTTTTAGCCTTTTGCTATGAGTACCCCCGTCCCTCTTTTTGTCTTTCAAATTGAATGGTTCAGATTCATTGAGCCTACAGCAACTGAAAGGCAGCAGGGTGGTGCCTAGGTAAGGGGCCCAGACCTGAATTGCAGCAAGTGCACCCAGTTCCCATTAAGTCATTGAGGAGTCAGTCTCTTGTGTGACAAACTGAGGATCACACCATTATGTGCTGGATTAAGTAGAAGGCTGCGGCTCAGGATGCGTTTCTTGACTTTCATGCTGATTGAACAGTTTTTTAAAGGAACATACTTTGTTCTTAATGGCCCCTCAGCCAGGATCATTAAAGATCAGAGCCTTAGCAATTCACTGGGCTATTTTTTTTTCCTGGAACAGAATCCCATTTAATATAAAGATAGTGAGAACTCACTGTGAAGAATTGACTTAGGTCTTTGTATAGTCAATCCTATGGCCAGTCATGCTCCTTCTATAGTCTATCCCATCAGAATTTTTCTTCTAAGGGTGGTAATTAGACCCTGTAATGCAGTCAGATGTTTTGTTGCTGGTAAACTATGTAAAGTAAGCTTTTCAGTCTCAATGTAAGATTTTTTTTTTATATATATGTATATACGTTCTTTTTTTTCTTATTTTTGACGGCAGTTTTCTGCATCAGCTCCAAAACTGTAATCTCAGTTATCACTGTAGCAATACTGATTATGACCTGCAGTAGTTTTCCAGTTCTTCTTCCAGTTCTCCTTTTGAAGTCCTGTTTGCAGTTCCCTTTTGTAACATCACTGAACAAAGGACTTGGGTGCAGCTGCTGTAGCTCATTAACCTAAATTCTGTCAGAGCTGCTGCCTTCCAGAGACAAGTCCCACTTTCCTGCGCACATTGTTTCTTGATTAACTTTTCACCTTGCTTTGTGAAAATACACGGTTTTGGAATGGATTCCCAAGAACCCAGATAGCTGCTGTTGGATTATTAGGCCGTCCTTTCATCACCACTTGCTGCTTTACCAGGCTCTGTATCAATCAGGCATTAAATCAGCAGCAGAGTTACTTTTACCTCCGGAACACTGATGAAAATGTTCAGTGGCTTTGACAATAATCATAATTCCTGAGAAACCTCTGCAAACACCCATCCCTCGTGTGATTCCCCGCTAATAAATATTTTTGAGATCTGTCAGTTAGCAAGGTCTGCATTCACTTAATGCACACTATTCTTACTCTGTCATGCTGATTTTTAATACAAGTGTTACACCACACTGAATCAAACATTTAGTAAAAAGGTAAGTGCACTATATCAATACAACCAGACTAGGGCAACCAAACTTGCAACCTCATGAAAGAATGAGGTCAGGTTTGTTTGACAAAATATTTTGGTGATTGAAGTATGCTCTGAGGTATTGACCATATTCATCTTTATCAGTTGTGTTTTGTATTAACTTGTACATTCATCTGCCTGAGGTTGATGTCAGATTCTGTAACTTACAGTTGTCCTAATTGTCTGCTTTTACTTTTTCAGTGCTGGCACAGCATTAATTCTTTGCTAAAGAGTTTTCCCTGGAGTAATTTGCAAAGAGGGCCTACATAACTACTAGGATTTTAGTTGTGGGGGTTCCTTTTTCTATAGAATTTTTACATGAAAATTTAAAGTGCAGAAAATACAGCTGAGGAAGAATAAATTACCGTGGGAAATAGATGAACACTCTGTTATTACAGAATGCTCGTATCTAAAATGAAAGTTCAACTTGGTTTCTGGGGCAGCATGCTGAGTAGTTTTTCCTTTAAGGACTTTTCCTTCTTTGCCGCGAAACCTCTTCATGTAGGGATTTGCTTCCTTGAGAAGGTCTCATGCTGCTTAATGTCAGTAGATACACCCACGACTAGTCAGGAGGTTGATGTCAGAAAGGCATCCTGCCGGGTTTGGATTCCCAAGGCAAGCCTGATGCCTTGCTCAAGGAAAGGAAAGAAGCTGAATGCTGCCTTATGCATCAGCCAGTAATTTTCTCTGGTTAAAATGAAGCTTAATGCCTCAACCCTAAGTCTGCTTGAAATACTTCTTTTGTTTAAAAAACATCTATCACTTTTGTTTCATCTGCTTGTGCATGGCATAAACTGAAGCAATGTACTTATTCATTATAAAGACCTACATTATTGTGACTTGTATTGTATTTGCTTTTTGCTGTTTGAACTTTTAGTCTTTGATGTTATTATGATCTGTAACAGCATAGCCAGTAATTCATGTTTCCTTCTATCCTATCCAACATTTGTACACTGTGCTGATCATATCCAGAGTTAACTGTCTTCCAGTGATGCATTAGGCAATCTGAAGAAGAGCTGAAACACGTAAAAGCATTTCTACAGCTTAAGGAATTACTATGATTTAATGAATAAGTGACTACTACAAATACGCAGTACTTCCAACCTCAGTATAAGATGCTGTCACTGAAATACGTGCAGAATCCTGGGCATTTCTGTGCAAGAAAGGTGCTAAGAAGGGCTTCTAGGATGATCAGAAAACTGGAGAAGATGTATATGAGAATCTCACTGAAAAGATACTAACAATGTGGCTTGTTTGTTTATTTAGAAGATTGAAGACTGAGGGTGATCAAGTTTGTTTTCCTGTAAATACAGAAGGAGATAATCTATTATTCCACCACTAAAAGAAATTGAGCTCCATATTCTTTTCTAATCCAGATTTTCCCAGGATATTAGGTCAAGTTAGATTGGGTTAGTAGCTGGTCTTTGAACTTTTCTATGAGTTTTCTAGGAAATAAGAAGCTTGACCTTGGTCATTATTTGTAAGAATGTTGTGAAGCTTCTCAAAGGTCCAGATACATCCTTTCAGATCATGTCCAGTGTCTAGTGGGCTCTAATCAGATGTCATGGGGTAACTTCATTTCTTGTGGCTTGCAAGCATTCTTTAAATACTTTAAATGATAGACAAAAGCAGAAGATGGAGGGTCCTGTGACCTACCAAGCACTAGGTACATGTACTGCATGGCTTAAATGGTGCATGGACGTGACTCTTGTTTCAATCAGCATGTACAGAAAGTGGGAGACTATGGAAACCAGAGGTGGTTATTACCTAAGAGAGAAGCAAATCTTGGGCTTTGGCCTGGTAACCCTAGACCCAGGAGCTCTGTCTTCAGAGAGTGTGGCTGGTGTTGCTTGGCAAAGGTTGCAGTTATGGTTGATTCTTCCCTAAATCCCTACAGCTCTTATCACTGCTAGGAACACAGAAAAGCCAGCCACAATAGTTTCAGTGAGAGCAGCTTACAGTGCTTTTAATTGTCATCTAGTTGGTCATCTGCTTTCCCTGTGAGTGTTTTCTGACCGATCAGTAATTTGATAGATTCAGGATGATCCTGGAAATACACTTGAAAGACTTTTCTGCCTTTTGTTTTGTTCAAAGAGAAATAATTAATTTCCCTCCTGCTGAATTAAATTCTATTGCAACTTAGTTTTTATGCCTCATCTTACCACTTGACAGGCAAATATGTTTGTGTAAGAACTGGCTTATTAAAGTGGGATAGCCCAATAAACCAGAAGTAAAGCCATTGAATCCCAGTAATACCCTTGCCTAACAAAAGCCAAATCCCATGCAAGTGTCCTTGTTTTTTGTTCCAGATTACATAAACGTTCTGCCAGCTAGTGGATGTGAAATAAACTCTTATTTTTCTTCTGATATTTGAGTTTGTGGGTAAAGGAAAAGAGGAAATATTCAGCTCTTTGAACAGGAATGCCATCTAACCCCAACCCTGAGGTAGAAGCCAGATGTCTGGATGCTGTCTCTGTGCCTATCCTGGAGGTCTGTGGGAGTGTAATTTCAGGGCAGAGATGATCGAAATTGTTGGGTGCCACATAGCTGGATACTGACCACAAATATTCAGTCACATTTGGATGACCGATGTTTGTATTATTCTGGAGGTAGGTGTTTCTTTTTGTCTTTTCTTACTGCCAGCGCTTTTCCTTCTTATGAACATCCCTCTATGGTGAGGGGAAGGCAGAGTTGTTAAGTGCCACAGGCCAGCAGCAATGCCATCATTTGGAGCATTCTCAAGCTGTTTGGAAAGAATAACCTTCCTTTCTCCTTACTAAATGCTAATACTACATTGGCTTTTGAAAACCTTGCTTTGCTTGGGTATTTGGCTGGCATCTGTGAATTCTGGTGTTGTATGGAGGCGGTCTGAATATTTCAGTAGCTGCAGAGTACTGTGTTCCCATAGCAATGAAAAAACCTTATTACTTTGCACAGGCACTTGGATGATTCATAGTAAGGAAAAGCAATTGATGGAAAACAGCGGTAAATCCTCCACAGCCCTGGTTGTTTGGGACGGTTCATGTATCTGTTCCTTGTTGAGGGAGAAATGCTGACGTGGTGGTACTTGATGAGTTGATCAAGCCAAGCTGAAAAGGAAGATGGCTGATACGATTTCACATACCTGGGTGACAGTGGTCACCTGGATACATATTTAGTATACAGGCTGTTCTGTCCACAGGTGACAAACATGCAGGGTTATCCCATTTGTACCTGATCCCCACACCTTGACTGAGAAGGAATCTGGGGACAGCATTTTCTCTGTAGTGCCATTCTCCATTCAACCTTCCTTTTAATCAGTGCAGAATAAAGAAAGTATGCTTTGCAAATACTTATGCACTGAGCTGTTAAGCAAACAGCTGCACAATTATGGTTTTGCCAATTTACAGCAGCAGCCAAATTTGGGAGAGGGTCTGACAAAATGAATTGAGACAGAGAAGTAGCCAAGTATATTTTCTGTAAAATAATCTATTATTTTTATAGTTTCTTTGCTTGATAAAACACAGAAAGAGAAGTAGGGAGAAAGGGAATCTGAATTGTATAGCCAGATCATTTTCTGAACAGTGGATCTTAACAGGTAACCCTGAGCAGGCTGGAGAGACACCAAGACTTCTCCCTTAACAGACTCTCTGTCTCCTTGGGAACAGAAGTTACAGCTGTATCACCTAGGTTTGGTGGCCAAAAGGGTTGCTCGAACAAGGACATCAAGGAGTGGATGCCATCCAGTACTTGAAAGCAGGTCAGGGCAATTTGTGCCCTAACAGCAATGCAGTGGGGTTGTGCCAGGATGCATTCCTCTGGTTTGCCAGACAAAAGCAGCCATGCCTTTGCATATGTGATTATGCAAGAAGGAACTTCAGGGGCATCTAGAAAACATGACCCTTGAGACCACTGCTATAGTGAGTTTCAAGATCTGTGAAAAAAAAACTCTGAAATGACCCATGAATACTTAAAGGAAATTATATGATATTAAAAAGTTGTTTTAGTAGGAATGGGCGTATTGAGATCCAATCTCTGGAAGCAGAAGTCAGATAAATTGCAACAGGAAAGATGGGTAATACTTCAGGAAACAGGGCTATAGTGTCTGCAGTAGCTCATCAGCAGATGTGGAAGTTCTTAATTACCTGGAATATTTCAATAAAGATTAAATATCTTTCTGAAGTAAGTAATCTATTGTGACCACAGCATGTAGCTTAATTTCTCAAGAACAGCTAGGAGGTTTCTGCAACTTGTCTGAAGTAGCAGATCTAAATTCCTGTGCTTCAGATAGTCTCTTCTTGCTTCAGGACATAGATATCTATGCTTTGATTATTTCTTCAGATATCTAAGTAATAAAATTAAAGGGGTTGATATGGCAATTGATAGACACCATTTTCTGGACTTTGTACTTTCAGACCTAAAGAATTCTCAGGATGACTTTCAAAACATTTTTTGACTCAGGCATATTTATTGTATATGTCTTTCCGATTAAAAGAAAAAATGTGCTGAAATAAGGCACCTTGCTTAAGGTAACACAAGATTGGTGACATGACCGAGACTGGAAACCTATCTTGATTTTTTGCATATATTTTTTTAGCACTGAGCAGTGGCCATAGCACTGCACTGATACATTCTCTCCGGTTAAATTAGTTCAGTAATACTTGATGTGGTGGTCTGGAGAATGAGAGCCCTCTGCCTACTGCTAAGAAATAATGGGGGAAAAAAAATCAAGACACATCTTATCAATTTAGTGAGGCTGATTCATTTTGCATCCTATTCCTGAGCTGAAAGAAGGGTTTAGGTTGTGAATTTAAATCACTCTAGCCAATACTCTTAGCTGGCTGGCTCAATGTACCTTGACAGAAGTTGTAGTAAAAGCAGATAAGAGATGTTGAATGTTTTTTTTCTACATATAACTCGTGACCATCTGTGCAGGTTTACTGATAGATTCTGGCAAAGGCAAACCAACAGAATCATCATGTGCTTGACATTTTTTGTATTTAATAATATGATATTTTCTCTATCAAATCATCAGAGGTGAAGTTTGAAGCTCTTTCACAGACTTCCCATTGTGTTGCTAAACAAAAATGCACAATCATGGCTTTTTGCTACATTAATAAGTAGCAACACAATGGGAATACATGTAGTGCCTTTTTGACTTTCAACTTTACAATACTTAACAGAGTTAGGTAACCTTCTTAATTCATTCAGAGGGAGAAAAATAGAGGTGGGAACCATGAAACTCAGTGAATCAAATACTGCTGGAGATGGCAGCAAAGTTCTTAAAGTTCAGCTCCACTTACAAGTCACTGTCAGCTACCAGTAACCAATCCATTTAGTCATTACTTGTGGCTTTTGTTTTATGATGTGACTAATGACAGCGGAACGCGTGACTTGAGCTTATTTTCAGAGTCTGAGCAATAAACAACTTTAAAAGCAAGTCTTCTTAAATGTCTCTCAACATCACCTGCCATTTTAAAGTATTCTGGCCTGTTTTCATGTAAGTATTGTTGATCTCTTTGTCTTCTCAGGAAAATAACATGAACTTTGGGGCTGATTTCATTCTGAGAAAAGCCAACCTATCATAATCATTCTCTCTAGGTGAAAGAACATATTAACTGAGCTATCACAGGGATGAGGTTTAGCTTTTTCAAGAACTTAATCTGAATCTTGAAACACATCAAAGATCACAGTGAATCAGCAGAACTTACCTGCAGCCTTCTCAAAGTTCCCTTTTAGTGTTCACTCTACTGAACCTCTGCTTCTGAAGGTATTTGAATAGTCTGAGAAATCACATTCTCTTTTTACAAAAACCTCCCTTGATTTAGCCTATGAGCAACAGCTGTGAAGATCAATAGTCTGCTGGTGTCAAGGAATAAATTACATTGGCAGGGTATTTTTAGCAAGAAGGAAAAAAAAAATGGTTTTAGAATAAAACTAGAAGGTTGATAATGCATTTCTGGTGCACTAACAGGATTTCCTAAGAGCTTCTGCATATATATGTACAGACAGATTGGTGTAATTCTTAGCCCAAGTGAATGTTAGAATAAATATTTAATCAAACCACTTATAATATGAATCATAGAGTGAAACATAAATCTCATGTACAAACTTTCTATTTCTTGCTCTGAATTTTGATGCAATATTTATTGACTAGGATCAAGTTAAATCATTTTGGCTAGCATGGATGGATTTCCAAGACTTATGTGTATTCTGCTTATCATTTACCCAGCAATCCACATATGGACATACCTTGTTTGGTGTCTTTCCTTCAGGAACAAATGAAGTAATAAATCTCCCAGTATTTTTTATTTCTGCATCATGAACTTAACGATGAGTAAAACTAAAAGTAGAGGCAGTGTCAATAGGTTGCTCACTAACCAAAGGGGAAGAAATGAAACCCAGCTGTAATTAATTGACATAATTTTTGTCTCAAATATCTCTTCAACAGGTTGATTCTGGTTTTATAGGCTCGTTGTGCTACCTGCATTGTTATTAGACCAAAGGGACTTTTAAAATGAGTGTTTCAGGAGACTGGGCTCTCCTTAAGCTGTCTGTTAGAGAAGGTAGGACAGTTTGAGCACCTGTTGACGTGGTCCGCCCGAAACTCTTCTCGGTTTCATAAATCTATAGGCAAGTGCCTTTTCTTCCTTCCAGCTCTTTGATACCTGAAGATGTTTCTGTGGCCTCGTGCCTTAGCTCTCTTTTTGGGCGTATGAAGTTCCCAGTTGTCTGCTGGCTTTCTAGCAATATAGCATCATGTGGTTTTGTGTTTGTTTGGGTTTTTTGGGGGGGAGGGACGTGGGTTGTTGTTTTTTTGTTTTTGTTTGTTGTTGTTTTGGTTTTTTTGTATTATTATTGTCTGTAATTTGAGACTTAAGCAATTATCTGTAGTCAGTTTCTTCTAGAGGTGCTCTGATCTATGTCCAAAGTACTTCTGGTTGGGTCCCTCACTCAGTAGCAAGGCTAATGGTCCAGCTGCTGTGAGGATACAGAGTAATTTTCCTGATGTGCTGCTCACAAATAAACATCTTTTGCTGCTTCTAAAAGGAACCCTGAGACTTCCCTGCACTTCCTGTTTAGCGCTGTTACCCTACCGCTGTAGGAGAAAGGGTGAAACTGGATTTTTGGTGTGAGGAAATGAACCTGTGTAGAGGGCCCCTGAGTGATCTGGTGAGTGTGTTTGAGCTCTGAAGTGTTTTTTTCTGTAAGCTGCCCTGGCTCTTTTGCTATTCTGGTATTTTATTGATAGGCATAGCATAAGCATTGGGATCAAGAAGTTAGACAGAAAAGAAAAAGAAGCAGAAGAAGGAATTTTGAGCACTGTGGATAAAGAAAGAGCTTTTAAGAGATTAAAAAATAATTGGTTTTGAGCATAGGGATCTGTATTGGGTTTGAGTTGCAAGGTTTTGGTAACAGGGAATGGTCCTATCCTGGAAGAGGTCATGAAGAACTGCAGCCTGTGGGAAGGACCCATGTTGGAGACGTTCGTGGAGGACTCTTCTGTGGGAGGGATCCCACACTGGAGCAGGGGAAGAGTGTGAGGAGTTGTCCTCTGAGGAGGAAGGAGCAGCAAAGGCAGCATGTGATGAACTGACCACAACCCAATTCCCTGTTCCCCTGCACTGCTGTGGGGGAGGAGGTGGAGAAAATGGGGAGCAAAGTTAAGCCTGGGAAGAAAGGAGGGGTAGGGGAAAGGTGGCTCAAGATTTGGACTTTTCTCATCATCCTACTCTGATTTTGATTGCTAGTAAATTGAGTCCATTTTGCCCAGGATGGTAATTAATGAGTGATCTCTCCTTGTCTTTTTTTTGATCTCCAAGCCTTGCATTGTATTTTTTTCTCCCCTGTCCAGTTGAGGAGGGGAGTGATAGAGTGGCTTTGTTAGGTTCCTGGTGTCCAGCCAGGGTCAACCCACCACAGGTTCTTAGATACCAGATTTTGATTGTCAAAGTAAATCTGTGCTTTGTGCAGCCCAAACATACGGAGCAGCAGTGACCAAACAAAAATGAAATCTCTCTCTTGTCATTGAATCATAAGTAATCTAACGTGTGTAATCACAACCAGGATTACGTACATACAGCAAGCCAAGGGAGAGCTGTAACATCTATGCTTAAAGAGCCAGCAAGGTCTTCCCTATTCTGTGGGGGTGACATAACAGCATGCTCATTTTTACAAGTATGTTTGTGGTCTTAATATGCCAGTTTCTGTTCCTGTTGATTTACTATTGTCTTACCTCTCTTCTTGGCAGATGTTTGACCTGGAGATCCTTAGTTACGTTGTCTGCAGGACCTGGAAAACTCAGGATATAGATGAAGGGCTAACATTCATAGCTAGGTTGCCTTCAAATGTCATATATGTACTGCTGAACTAAATACTGACTGTGGCGAGGAGTGAGCAAGTGAAAAAATAGGAGAGAAGGAAGCTTGTTGACAATGTAACCAAAATGGCAGCAAATCTGTGATTAGTTTTGTAAGTGGTTTCTTCACTTGTGACCAAATTAATGTATAGTACACACAATCATAGAATGGCTTGGGTTGTAAGATCATCTAATTCCAACACCCCAGTCATTGGCAGGAGTGCCTTCCATTAGACCAGGTTGCTCAAATCTCCATCCAGCCCATCTTATTCACTGTTGTTAAAATGACAAGGGTACCACTCTTACATCTCTGCTACTGGTGTAAGTGTCTGATGTAGTGAAGAAAATCTAGCTGCCCAACTGAGAGACAAGGAATGTCTCATTTAACAGCAACTGAGCTGCTCATTGCACATATTATTACTGACACTTATCCCTTAAAAGCCATGTATATATTACTTGTTTAAGCACGCAGGGAAAGTCCACTGGTTTTCTTTGCTGTGTCTTGGAATAGAAGAGTTAATTTAGCGCTTAGCTGCTACTAGGACAGGTGGCCAGCTTGAAACTCTTCCTTATACAAAGGTCCCTCCCTGGACTACTTCATGAGTCCAAATACATCCTGCTGGAGAAGTATCTTGCTCTCCCTGTTGTCTTGCACCACTTGGCAATGCCCCTGGTGTGAGCTGCTGGTCAAGGAACACAACAGCAGCACAAAGGAGCATGAGAAAGGATGGAGCCTCCTATTCCTGTTGATTTAGAGCACTGCTCAGATCCTTGCATACTTTAACTCCTGAGTATTTTTGCACCAAACTCACTTATGTTTGCAGTTGTAATTTTTGAAAATCAGTTACTTGTTTGCATTTCTGATCATGATCATGCAAAACAAGAAAAAATAACAATTACCTTAGTTTTCCTGCCAGGATAAGGCAGGCAATTTTCCCCTGCAGCTTAGCTGTAATTCCTTAGGGACTAATAAAAATTATAATACTCCATCTTGTTTAAGTCATTAAGTAACTTTATCCAGTTTCGTAGCAGAAAATATTGTCAGATTATCTGTCTGCTTTGATGTAGAAACTTTTTCTTGGGTAAAGCTTTTTCCATTGAAATCTTATTCATGTCACTTTTATTATTTTATTGTTTTCACATGTGGACCCTATTATCAGCTTAGGGATGAAATGGTGCTTCTATATCCTTTAAATAGAGAGTTCAATGAAAATATTATTAATCTTTCTGAGATATTTATCCAGCATTACGAGTAGCATATCTGTGGCGTCAGTGTTAATGATTTTATGTAGAAAGGAATGACATCTCTCTGTTGACCCTAAAGCACTGTGGGTTTGCCAAGTACTATTTTGCAGTGCAGACATCTACTACTGATTACTCTGGTCCCATGAAAGGGTATATTAGCTGTAGCATTGATTTTTCTTGTGCTTTTACCAGACAGAAAAAAGTGTGTTTGCTACAATTAATTTGAAGGGCTATCAAGTCATTTGCATTCCCCTAAACTCAGATGACAGGAAAGTTTGGGTCTTGCCTTCCTAGGTGATACAAAGGTGGTAGCCCAAGAAAAGATAGATTTTTCAGTCATGAGCACTGAATGAAATTTACTAATCCTGTGCTGCAGTCATGAGCACTGAGTGAAACTTACTAATCCTGTGCTGCAGTCATGAGCACTGAGTGAAACTTACTAATCCTGTGCTGCAGTCATGAGCACTGAGTGAAATTTACTAATTCTATGCTGCCTCGTTCTATGGGAACTGGGGTGGAAAAGAAAAAGTTGGCCTTCCCCAAGAAAAACTAAAAGCCAGGCTCTGAAATGGAGGGGAGGTAGTGTGAGCTGATGCGGCTGCCTGGCCAAGACCTGACCACTGCCCAGAGTGGAGGATGCCAGAGAAGTGCTTACAGATGTACCTGTCCTCTGAGCAGATCAATTCTTGAAGTTGTAGGAGGCATGATGGGCCCTCAGTGCTACAGTTTAACTCTTGTCATGCTATCAGGCCTGGATCTGTCTCCCAAGTTTGTTTTTAGAAGTGATTTGACAGAGAAGTGCTCACACTTGCCCTTTCCCTGTGGAGTGGATCTCTGATTATCCCTTTAGCTGTGGCATTCTTGTTTGGCTGTCTCTAATCTAATCTACCTCTGGAGGCATTTCTATACTGTGCTCATTATGGTGGTATGTGCGCCCTTTGTGCACTGAGTTGAAGAGCCAAGTGAAAACCAGAAATCCGCTGGGCAGGATCCTGCATTGTGTTCTGTTTCTCTGTTTTTCAAGAGGTGGTGTGGGTGGGACTGTTAAATTTACCATCCACTTTCTGTACCTTCTGTATCTGGACCCAGGGTGGTTATTGCTTGATGTGTTTCTTGTCCTACCACCATGTGCTAGAGGACTTATGTGGGGCTTTCTACCAGGACCTATAGGTCTACCATGCCATAATGACATTGACTGTGATGGGGCTACCGCAGCTCTGCCCAAATAGTCCCCTTGAGTTGCAAACCAACAGTATTCCCCATTAGCAGCAGCATGTTTACTCCTTTGGATCACTTCAGAGTGATGTGATTTTTAAATTCTTTATTTCCTGTGCTTTGAACTGCTGATTCACCCTCCCTCTCCAGCTTAGACAGCAGCGTAGGTTCTCGTGACTTGTGACATTTCCCTTACAAACAGGTCTGTATCTTTTCCGCCTTGTGAGCCTGTATGATCCTTTAATTGTAATGCAGTCTGCCCATGCTAGTGTTCAGTCATGAGGCTGAGTGTGTGTTTGCTTTGCATGCTCCTGGAGGAGAGTGGGTTTTGTCCTATTCCTTGGAGCAGAGGTGAAATGTTGCCAGGTATAAGGAGTGAAGAGTCATGCACAGAAAAGTAGAAACACAACCAGCCGCACTTGGTGGCAACTTGGCATGTTAGGCACACATTATCCAGAGTGTTAGGGGGGAAAAAAAAAAGAGAGGCTTAATAGCACCTGTTTGGCTTGGAGCCTAGGTCTCCATAAGATGAAGTTCACAATGATGGCTATCCCCCTCTGTGGTTGGTGCAGCTGAGGTACCCGTCATCTTCCCAGCTACACCTCCTGGTGCAACATTGCGAAGACGCATACTTGTCTGTGGTGGTTCAAACGCTCTGATAACTACCGAGGTGTTTATTTTTTATTCCTTTTGGCAAGTGATCACTTTGAGGTGGAATACTTCTGTTTTCAGCAGTGATAGAGAGAATAAGAGGTACTGGTTCTCCATCTGCTGAGCTCCACTTAAATTGTTACTCCTTCATGCTTTCTCCACACTTCCAAACATAAAATTGGCAGAAAAAAATGAAGCTGTAAAATAACACCTCTGAATTAATAAAGCTTAATTATGCCAAGTGCTGTTAAAAAGAGCATTGCCCTTGGTATGCTCTTAACACTTCAGCTGTTACAGCTGCTGGGAAGAGAGGAAAGTTGTTCATTTTCACTTGCCAGGATACTGTGGGGTTAATAGACCCCATGCTATGTCTGCCAGTGTTAAAGTTGTTGTTTGAAAGAAGTGGAAATCCTGTGGAAGCATCTATGAATACGGTTGAGCCGCACCAGCTAGTAGCCTGGCTGTGAATACCTGTATCTGTGGGATTGCCAATGAAACACCCAGAAACGGGTGGGACTGCTCAGATGAAAAACCTAGTAGGAGCATGCACAGTGCTGTTGGGAAAGGGGTGGGATTTTTGATTGAGTCATCAAAGGCTGATGTGTGTGCTGTGTCTTTTGGGCAAGACTAACTGAGCAGTGTAATGCTGATCTATCATAAACATTTGTTTTGAAGTCTTCCAGGAGACTAACCCAAGCTTAGGCAGGGGTCCCAGTGCTTTAGCTGACTGTCAAGTAAAATTGCTTTGTATTACGAGGCAGGTAGCAGCGTGTCTGAAAATCTGCCAGATTTTCTATTTCATTATCTATGAGGGCTGTTTCACCATTAGGGCTGTTTCCTATTTTGCATTCTCTGAGGAAACACAGGAACAGGCAGTGACAGCGATGCCCATGAAAAGTGGCTTTGCTTGAGCTGCAACTGTTAGGCATAGTCAGAAAAACTGACAGAGTCCACGTGCTGTGGATTGAAGCTGAAATGTTTTGCAGTAACATGCTGATCTCATGGATGTTTTCTAAAGGAAGGGTTTAGGAAGCAATGTAGACCTTGATTGCTTCTGAAAAGAAGGAGAAAGAAGGTCTCCATCAAACATCTCACCTTTTCTACCTTGAAATAGGTATTTTGACTGTACTGGTTTTCCTGTAAAATTTGAAAAGGTTTTCAGTCCTGTGATGAACTCAAACAA
The DNA here is from genome assembly GCA_009867235.2 of Psittacus erithacus. Classification (NCBI taxonomy): domain Eukaryota; kingdom Metazoa; phylum Chordata; class Aves; order Psittaciformes; family Psittacidae; genus Psittacus; species Psittacus erithacus. Next base: position 10,599 of record WYDI02007729.1, on the reverse strand, counting down.
AAGGAAAGAAATTATCCCTTGTTCATCTCCAGGTTGTTAGGGCAAGGAGATTCACAGGCCAGCACATCTGAGAGCCAAAAGTCCATCTTTGTTTCTCATCAGTAAGAGAATGGATATGCTGTTAAGTACAGGCTGAAAAATTTCTTTAAAGACCCATGCTGATTTCCACTGAGGTTAATGTTTTTTTGTTGTTTTCCTTTGCTTTTAATCATTGGTTTTCCCTGAGGTAGGGGAAACCGGTAAGGGAAACATAGAGCAATAATCTCAAGCCTGTCCCTGTCAGATAAAGTTATGTGATTAATTGGCTGGAACAAGAAGGGTGTCTCATTTAGATTATTAATTTGGTGAGACTGTCATGGGGCTACAGGTGAGATAGCTGACCAGCTAAATATAGCCACCTAAAGATCCTGTAGCAAGACTCTGTTGCTTATAGGTAGCAACAGGTCTTAGAGCTGCACTGTACTTTTCTTTGCCAGTCAGGTCTGTGCACTAACATGATTTATTTGGAACCCTATAAAATATTAGACAACAGAATAAAATGAACAGATCTAATTGCCAATGTTCTGAGTTACTTAATGATTCAAATTAGAGGTCTTTAGAGTGCAGTGCTCCCAAGAAGCAGTAACATACAGGGGAATAAATCAAGAAGAGCTGAGCTCGGATTCCTGCTCCACCACTGACAGTGGATAGTGCTGGGAAAATTATTTTACTTAAAATTTTTCAGAGGTGGATGTGTGCATTTCGTGTAGAAGCTAATGTGCTTTGTGCTTGGTTTTCAATTCCAGAGCCAGAACCTGGCTTCCGCTGGAGCCCGGAACCAGTGCAAATGCTTAAGGGTCACCAATTATTAGAATTTGCCATGGCCGTTCTCATATTTGATGAGAGGACATTAGAGAGCCCAGAGTCATGGATACCTTTCGAAAACTCTGGTGATGGGCATGTGTAGAACTTGGGTGGCAGCACATGCTTCAGCATCTTTCAGTCCCTCATACAAGTACTGAGGAAAATGGCAGATTAAATGGAAAAAATGGTAGAAAGGATTTTGGTGCAGTAGAGCAAGTAGAAAGATGAAATTTGTGGAATTTGCAGTGATTAAGCCTTCAAAGCCTTTGGAAGCAAATAGGACATACAAGATTTAGTCACTTATTCAGGCAAACCAAGTTCCGGGTATACTCTTTCCTTCAATAAGGGTGTTAGTCAGTGAGCCTTGGTTCAAGAAATATATAATAAGAATGAATTTTTCAAGTTAGAAAGGAAAAAATAAAAAAGGTTATGGACATTCATGGAAACTTAGGCTGAGAGCAGGTCAAAATACAAAGGAGTCACTACTCTACTCTTTCCCTGCAACTTCATACTAATTGTTGGAAAAATACATTAGCAAATGCTGCACTTTTCTAAGGAGAATGAAAGATTCAATAATTAAGAGAGGGCTGATGTATTATTTAAGAGTAATTTGCAATTAGTGTTCCTAAGTGCTGTGCTGTATTATTAACTTCTCTCTGTCTTGATCAAATGCAGTTGGATAATCTGCACATTAACAGTGATGGAAAAATCGCTATGAGTACAGCTCTGGTCTTTTGAACTGAAAAGAGCTCAAAGAGAAATTAGCAGCTTGTTGCTCTGGTTGTAGAGTGGCAGGGCAGTGGTGGTGGGACACTGGGGCACCATCAGCATGAGCACTCTTAAAGGAAGTTGGTGTCTCAGACTTTTCAGCTAGTCCAAAGTTGTTATGGCGGGACTGTGAGGGAGGAGATTTGTGCAAAGTTCCAGTGGGACTGCATTTCTGCAAACACTTCCTAGGGGTGTGATCTCTGCACAGCAAAAGGAGCAGAGTTTTGCTGTCAGATCTTCTGGGTGTTTTCTGGAAGAGAAACTCCCCTGTCCCCAGGTCTCTCATCCCCGCCTGTGCATTGGGCTTCTGTCTTGCACCTGACTATCCCTGTGAATTCATTGGAAAAGGTCATGATTGTGCTTCAAAAGCCCAGTAATAATTACGCAAATGCCGATGGCTTAATTATTTTCCTTAAGGTTATTGGTGTTGAAAAAAATGAATATCGCTTCCAGTGCTCATGCTTCTTGACTCACACGCCTTAAGTCCACAGAAAAGTTTAGTAAAATCTGTTGGAAGCTCTTTGTATAGACAGGAGGCAGCACGTGTTGCCACTGTCACATAATGCCAAGTGAACAAGTCTCTTCAGCTCTTTGTTACCTTCTTTCACTTTCATGTTTTCTTTTCCTTTGGCAGATTTATCCTTGCAGTAGCTATGACTGAGAGTGATCAAATATAATTGATTATTTCAGTATGTTCCCCACTGTTTGTGGCTTTAATAATGTGGTAGGAATATAAAGTGTTCAACCTGGAATGTCAGCGTAAGAAATCAAATATTTATCATATATATGGTATTCCAGGTAGTGATTCAGAAATTATTAACATGTAGATGTGCATATAGGAACATTAAGAAACCCCATAAAGCGGACCATTAATTTCTAAAAATATATGCAGAAACTTGTTTTATTTCCAAATTTTCAAAAATGTGTTTAAAAGATACCTAAAGAATTGTGATTAACATGATCCTATAATTCTGCTTACTTCAATGTACAATTATGCTGTGTATCCCGTAGGGCAGCTTGGGTCCATCTATGACTGTCAGTCTTGACCATTTCTTTCTGAGTTATCAGCAGGTTTAGTTTGAACTGGTATCACTGTGAGCACCTAGTCTTTCAGCTAATGGAGAAATAGTGAATTTGCATGGTTGGAAGCAGTCAAATAGCTGTGGCTTAACAAATCCTAGTTCTGTCAGTCAAAACATGCTAATCTATTGTTAGTGTGCTCTTAGCTTGCTCCAGTCACTAAAGTGGTGAGTTTAAACCTCCATGAAACAGTTGCAGACATCCCCTGAAGCACATTTTCAGCAAATGTATTTTATTTCAATATTGGAGTGGGCTTAAAGTGCACACATAGTTACTGCAACTGAGTGGATGGGCAGTAAATTGTTGATCTGTAACAGCTCAATCATTTTTGATTATGGGAATGTACCTACACTTTTTAGTTTTATTAAGAGTTTGATTTTTTGTTACAGGCCAAATTTGACTTGGCAATGGCAAGCTGGAAATGCTTTTGATTCTTTTTCAAAATCAAGCAGAACAACTTCACTAGAAATAAAGTGTTATATATTCGTTGTCACTAGTGCTACCTGACTATGTAAGCAGAGCCTTCTAGGAGCTCATTTCTTCCATCTGACCAAATGAACTTACTACCCAAAATAGAAAACCAGGTGGATTTTAAACCCCTTTTCACTCAAAGGGTACTTCATTCTCACTTGTGTTTAGGCTGGCAGTGAGTGAGACACAGACCTGAGAGCTAAAGACCTGTTTTTTTTTTTTCTCTAAGCTCAGTCTATTAGTGCATTTGATACTGGTCTTGTAGAGCTTGTGTTGAATCCTGCTGTGAGCCTGGCAATTCTTTTGCAAAGACCATGTGCCACTGTCCTGTTGGAGGTTACAGCCCATGAAAGTTGTGTCAGTTCTGTAGCTCTCAATTATCTGTCCCTCTCTGGAAAGATAGGAAGAGCTGTCTTTGATCTCACAAAGCCCTACAGATATTAAAGGGAAATACAGAATAGAAATTAATTAACTGACAGATATTGCAATACCTACCTTGCCATCAAATTTTAACAGAAAACTGTGGCTTTGAAAAAGCCTTTTGCATTTAATGGAAGTAAAGAACTGCAACTGGAGTCCCCGCATCATAGCTTTAATCCTAATAATAACAATTTCCATCATGTTTGGAACAGTCAGTGTGGTTTGATGTGTTTAAGAATCATAACTAGTCAGAATTGCCGTAATTTCTTTTACCTAATATTCCCTCCATTTCAAGTTTCTCATCTGGGGGAAGAGTGGGTACCTACCGGTGACGAGAGGCCCAGAGATGCGCCTCATTTTACCTTATTTCCTATCTTATGAACAGTATTGATTCTACACAGCGGCTTCTTTCTTTTTGAAATCTGATTTCCCCAACAGTTATGGTGTTTATTCATTGCAATATGTCGATACATAAATGTTTCTACTTTCTTTTGTCTTCTAAGTGTTCAGAGCATCAAAGTGATACAATGCTGAGAGTTTGGTTATTAATGATAGATATAGTAATGCTATTCTGAGGATTAAATTAGATTCAAGGTAGAGCCAACAATGCCCATTCACTTTCTGACTTTCTTACAAAAATTCAGACTAATGGGGAATGAACCTGATAGAGAATTATCATCTGTATGTCTTACTTTGAGCATGATGGGATAGCATGGTCCTGAATCAGCTGTTTTTAGAGCTGAAATTCTATTAAAGGAAAAATAAAAGAAATGGAAAAGAATAAAAACATGAACTAAGAGTTGAAATATTTTATGAAACACATGCTAAATCTCCCTCCTTTAGGACTAGTGGCCTACAATGGAGCAGAGCCCTGGGCCAAAAAGAATAAATCTTACTGTAAATGACTGAGACAATTTTACGCACAGCATGAATTGAGGGAGGGGAGGAAGGGAGGAGGCCACAAGACCAAGACAAAGCTTACTAGGAACAGAAAGAGGTAGAATATGTCCACAAGAGAATGCAGTCGTAAAAGGAAAGAAAAATTGACACAATATGAACAAAATAAGGTGAACTCACTTTTTTGTTCTACAGCACTTTGTCTTCTGTGTCAAAGCCTGTTATACCATTACATCATTCGTGTGCTGAGTACTAAGCTGTGATTTCATTGGGTCATATGTTGTTCCCAGGAGCTTTACTACCAATTCAGATCACCTCAAGGTCTGATTTTGCATTATGTTGATGACACTGGCGTTAGTCTTGATTTATATTGCTCTAATCACAGTATCACAGTATCACAGCAAATTTAGCCCTTACTGTTAATAAGGGCTAAATTTCACATGGAAGGAGGTGCAGCGTGCACAGCAGCTGGTGTGGTATTCTGCCGTGGGGTTGCGAGGATGTGGGAGTTGGGCAGCAATGGCCATTGGCAAAGGCTTTGGCCATATGGAAAATACACCACAATAGGGAAAAGAAAAAGCAGTATCAGAATCATAAAATACCAGGTTGGAAGGGACCTCAGGGATCATCTGGTCCAACATTTGTTGGCAAAGCATGATCTGGACTAGATATCCCAGCACCCTGTCCAGCTAGATCTTAAAAGTGTTCAGCGTTGGGGAATCCACGACTCCCCTTGGGAGATTATTCCAATGGCTGACTGTTCTCATGGTGAAAAATTTTCCTCTTGTGTCCAGTCAGAATCTCCCTGAGAGTAACTTGTGCCCATTACCCCTCCTCTTTGCCATGTGACTCCTTGTAAAAAGGAGTCTCTGCCTTCTTTGTAGCCACCCTTTAAATACTGGAGCATGGTAATAAGAATAGAGATCAGAATGGACATAGAATCACAGAATGGTTAGGGTTGGATAGGACCTTAAGATCATCCAGTTCTAATCCCCCTGCCATGGTCAGGGACGCCTCACACTAAACCATGTCACCTGAGGCTCTGTCCAACCTGGCCTTGAACACCACCAGGGATGGAGCATTCACAACTTCCCTGGGCAACCCATTCCAGTGCCTCACCTCCGTTACAGTAAAGAACTTCTTCCTTATATCTAACTTGAATCTCCCCGTTTAAATTTTAACCTGTTACCTCTTGCCCTATCATGAGCATCACGGTTCTCACAAAGCAGTTGGGATGGCTGCCTATGCCAGTCCTAGTCAGTCTGCTCAGTTGCTCAGTTGGCACAATGTTGCTGCTGTATGGTAATGCTTCATGGACAAACAGAGGTGCCAAGGTCATGTTGCTGAAGGACACTGATTTTGTAAATTGGTTCTTGACACTCCAAGGTGTGAATGATCCATCCACTAGACAAGACTATTTATGACAATGTTTCCCATAGAGAAAAAGAAATTTCCTAAAGAGAGAAAAAGAGATTACTGTTTTGCTATTTGTAGGTCTACCATTTCTCTGTTTTTTCCTGCAAATATTCTCTTTTTCTTTTTCTCTATTTTTTTGGGTTGGTTATTTTTTTGTTTGTTTGTTTGTTTTTTTTTCTTTGGGTTGTTTTTTTGGTTTGTGTTTCCTTTTTTTTCCCCCCCTCAGAAAATACCTTATCTCAAAATGTCTGGACAAATGGTCCTAGCAGATGCTCAGGCCATCTCGGTGCACATCTGTTTAGTTGTGTTGCACCTGTTGGTCTCTGGGGGGTGTGTGACACCATGGATCCTGCCCACCATAACCAGAAAAGTTTTACATACAGAGAACAGTCTCTGCTCCACGATGCAGACAGGACCCCAGTTCTGCTCACTTTTTCCCTGTACGTAATCTGTGACTAATTGTAGAGACATGAAAGGGCTCAAAGTTTGTATCTATCAGCCTGACCCCCAGTAATTTGCTGATGACTTCTGTGGTAAAGCTGCCTGGTGTCAATGCAAATGGGAGGGTACCCTGAATTAAGATGTAATTTTCTGGGAAATAATAAACTTAGGGGCAGTGGAGCCTATATATGTGAACTTAAAGTAGTCTGTGACAAATGGCAGGGCAAAGACATAGTTCTGGTCACTGAAATGGACCCTCTGGTTTTATACCTCTAGAAAATACAACTGTGATTCATCCTTGTGGGTTAAGCTGTGTGATCTAGCGAGGAACATGTAGGAATCTGACCATGAAGCATCTTAATATTGCAAAATTGACCTGTAATACTGAATTCCTGTGGTGGCATGAAGAAGATCTTTTGCTCTTCCACATGCTTCCTCATGTGCATGTTTGGGTCTCTTTTGAGATACCACTTTTGTGATGACCCGTTCAGTGTGTGGCAAACTGCATCTGCAGTGATGCTTTGCAATGACTGACCATGAGGGCTGTTTTTACTTAAAGGGTTGTAAAAGACCCATTTAATATGTTTGCTTGATGGCAGTAAAATATTTTAATTGCTTTAAAACATTGTAATAGGTACACAGAGCAACTTTGAAGTTGTTTCCTCTGTTTCAATACTTCAAGTTTATATAGAAAAGAAATACTGGTTGCCCTGATAACTGCTTTTTCACAGGTTTGTCCTGTGTAACATGCTGTAGATCTTTCTTATGTATCAGATGGACAAAGAAAAGATGAGGTAAAATCTATATTCAGAGTTCAGTGTGTGGAAAGGTAAGTATCAAGTGTGGGCACCTGGAAGTAATTCAAGCAGCGCAGAGCACACAAACTGCCAATCTATGTGTGTATCTCTTTCTCTATTATAATTAACATTCCTCTCTTGGGAATACCTGCTTCATTGGGTTGCCTGTATTCGTAGGCCATCCAGTAGAACTGAAATTGTGACGTTATGGCTCTGTCATGTGGCTCATGGTTTTCTTAATGAGCATTGCACCCATCTATTTATTAACGGGATTTGCACAAAACAGAGTGATAAATAGTGTTTGTGATGACCTCTGTCTGAAATCATTACTGCCTCACAAGGCAGTTGGTGTCCCATAAATCAGTAAGGTTATAACTCCTGTGCTCTCCACAAAATGCAGCTCCTGCCTCCTTGGTTGCCCTGCTGGGCAAAGTAAGAGGCTTCTGAGTGAAAAAATATGAACTGGTTTATTAGCATTTGTCCCAGATTTTGATGATACCCTGGAAGCTTACGGAGGAGTATGGAAAAAAGCAGTCCTTGGCCACACACTGTTGTGGTGTTTTTACAGGCATTTGAGTACCTGACATTCATGAGTTTCTCTAGCTCACCTCATCTTTTTGCTGTTTTTCGTTTGTGAGAGGTGTGTGCCTGGTGAAATACAGCATGGGAGACAGTACACTAAAGCATGAATACCTGGGAACATGCGGCACTTCTCTGCAACAGGTAGATCAAAACAACCCAGCACCTCCAATAAAAGCCTGGCTTCTTGCTCCTTTTCTATTTTTACTGGCGGCATGAAAGTCTAATGAGTGCCTTGATAGAAAGCCAACACACGTAGCAGTTCAGTTTTATCTCTTATTTAACAGATACTGAAAGGCAGTTTTGCCAGAACTCTGAATTCTTGATCTGTGCTTCAGTGATCTGTCAGATCTCTTTTGGTGTAAAGAGATCTGACAGCTGAAATACTGATTTCAAAGGGTGTCCCATGTTCGTCTGATGGTCTGTAGCACTACAGTACCACAGTAGTTGTCACTAGTGAGATTCTTTTTTGCCAGGCAATAAACTGAGCTGAGGAAATTGCCCACATATTATAATTAGAAGTGTTGTGGTGGATTGTAAATATCTATATTGGTTTCAGTTATTCTGGACCTAGGGAGCACCTCAGAAAAAAAACCTAAGTTTCAGACTGTACTCACTGAAAGAAAAAAGTTGGACAATGTCTGATTATGTTTGCATTGATTTCTTTATCCATTAAGCTTACATACAGGAAAGCTTTTATGAATGAGTATCAGGCTGTAGATAGGCAGCACGAAATCTGCTAGCAGGATGCTTTGCTTATTACCAGACATGCTATGGATGGCGGCATCAATTGCCAGGAAAGTATTGAACAGTGAGACAAATGGCTGACCTTGTAATGAGCAGTGTTAGGGACTTGTTATGGACCATTTCCTTCACGAGTCAGGCACTTTGGCACCAGTCTGATCCCCTGTTGACACTGAAACAAAAGTGCCTGAGAACCAGAGCTGACCTTGCTGCTGGGCTGTTCCCAGCATAGGGCAGGGTCACTTGCTGAGATTGCTTGGAAGCTTCTGTGTGTACAAAGCAGTTGCTGTAGCCTTCACCAGACCCCAAAAGTTTGATCCTTAAATAAGGGTGATGAATATTAATAATTAAAAAGTAATCATAATGTGCATTATAAAGGGTAAGGTTGCCAAATGGCAGAGCAGTGGTGGTTGTGTCATTGAAGACCTTTAAAAGCTTCCTGGGTGCTTAGTTTTTTCAAGTTTCTGTGCGTCGGGAGTCCCAGATTATTTAGTTGGCACCGAAGCATGCAGGGTGTGCTGCAGTCCTGGTCATTCAGTGTATTGGAGCATAACTTGGGTTTCCTGAGTTACCAAGGTTTTCCTCCAGTTGAAAGTGGGACCTGGAGAGGAGACAGTGGGACTTAGCACTTGCCCTGACATTAAGTTGGGGTATGGCCAGAGTATACATCCAGAGGAGCTGGGAAAATTTCCCAGACACCATAGTTTAGAATTTCCCATGTAAACACTGTCTGCTTTTCCTGATTTATTTGACGGTGTCACCTGGATAAACTTCTACAGTGCTAGGCAGTACCTCTGAAACTCAATCTCAGATAGGGAATACTCACATCCCGGTTGTAGGCATTTGATTTGAGTACTTCAGTCATCAACTTAGGTGATCTGTATAAACTCACTGAAGTCTCCAGAGGCAATTCAGAACCTCTAAACATCAAAATAGGAACCACTTCTAAAGGGTAGGGGTTTTGTATGTGCCTTTTTCTAAATCTGAAACAATGTAATAATGCTCTTTAACTGCATTGTAGGAGTCTTATAAGAAGTCACTCAGTGACGGTTATGAGAGACCTGGGACAAAAATTTAAAAAAAATCTTCACTCCTACCACAGCTGACTGTATTGAAGCCAGATGGAGGATAAGTCCAGTTAAATAGGTCTAAACAAGAAGAGTATTAGGTTCCTAGGTGGTTTGATGTTAGAAGGAGCAAAGCATGAGATGATGAGGATGTTGACTTTGATTATGTGCAACAGAGTAGAGATGGTAATTTTCTTGTGACTGCCTAAAGCTTTGTTAGAAGTGAGACCTTCTGTCTAGTTGAGATCACTCAGTTTCTGCGTTAAGATCACGTAGTTTCTGCATAGAGATTAATTCTTACGCAACTTCTGACCAGCTTGAAAGGTTTCTTGAAGCACTGAGTATCTTTTCAATCTGGGTCTCATATGGGGCATGGCTCAGTAAAACCTTCATCTGGAAAGGGATCTTGTGTTGTCACTGCATGCAGTATATGTGCTTCTTGGCTAAAATGTCCTGGGTTTGTTTGCTTTTGATTGAGCTTCATGTAGAAGTTCCAGGTGCATCCATGATTTTGTTAGTAAGAGAACTAAAACCAGTTTACAAACAGAAAGCATCCTCTCCTCTTGCCATGATTATTTTTAATGCATCAATAAAAGATGATAGAAAGTTTTTCTAGAAAACATGTTTTTCATTCACTGAAGTTCACTCTAACGGTCATTTCTTCAAAATTAAAAAAAAAAAAAGAGTTTGGTTTTGCTGGGTGCAATCATCAAATCATCAACATAAAAAGGATAAAGCAGCAGTGAAATGGAAATAATTTAAATGAAATATTTAAAGATTTATCTTGGATCTGACTTATTGCTGTTTGTCTGCCTCTTTCTTTTTTAACTCAAATCTATGGCAGATTGCAAAAAATGGAAAGCTATTCTTCTTTCTTCACTTTCTAGAAGTCTGTACGGTAGGCAAAACAGGTGGTATATGCACAAATTGTTAATGATTTAGCATCCTATTTGATTTTAAAGACTCCATCAGGAGACAAACCAGAAATAGTCAATCATGAAATCATAGAATCATAGAATAGTTAGGGTTGGAAAGGACCTTAAGATCATCAAGTTCCAACCCCCCTGCCATGGGCA
>WYDI02007728.1:0-10080 GCA_009867235.2 Psittacus erithacus | reverse complement strand
ATTGATTTTTATCTATTTTATTTATTTTATTTTATTATTTTATTTTATTTTATTATTTTATTTTATTTTTTTATTTTCTGTTTTATGTTTTAGTTTGTTTTGGTTTCTTTTGTTTCATTTTGGTTTATTTTATTTTTTATTTTGTTTCATTTTGGTTTATTTTATTATTTTAGTTTGGTTTGGTTTAGTTTCTTTTATTTTTTTTCATTTTGGGGTTTTTTCCCTTTCCTTTCCTTTTCTTTTTTACCAGTGCTCAAACTTGCAGGACAAAAGCAGTTATTCATTCTGAAAGAGGTCAGACAGGCAGTATTTTCAGTCTTCTTCATGCTGAATGCTGAGAGGAAGGACAGAGGCCATCACACAGGTACTGCCTCACAGATAGGACTGTTTGCAAAGGTGGCCTGACAAATGCAAGACAAACAACATAAGGGACTTATCATCACTGAGATGGATGAATACTGTCCAGAAGTGAAAATGGAACGCGAGTCCTTGTGGCAGGAAAACTGGTGTGGTCCTTCTGTGCTGTGGTATGGGACAAAGTTCTTAAGGACAGGGGTAAACTCTTCGCAGGATGGCACAGAATCCCTGCTTACTCCCCATGCATTCGCATTTGTCCAGGCAGGACGCAGGGCTGTGGACCAGGTAGGCTGCAGAAATGTGCTGGTTGAGGTCTTTGCAGAGGCAGAGCCTTGAGGAAGGCTCAAGAGCAGGACCTTGGCAGTGCTTGGCCATGGTATGAGGCTGTTGGGGTGTGTTCAGCCACAGCCCTGCTGCACCATGCGTGACACATCCATGCCATCCGTCCTCCTGCTCCCAGCAGTGCTGTCCCTGGCTGTCACCTGTGCTCACAAATGGTGCCCCTTGCACAGAATTTCCTTTCCTCCTTGGGGAGCATGGTGTACAGGCAGTTAAGGAATTACTGGGGTATCACCAGTAGTTGACTTCCTTGTAACCCATGGCCTTATGATGGCCAGCCTGTTCTCCTCTGATAAGGGTGCCTTTCCAAGGCCTTTTCTTGTGATGGTTCTCCCACTCTTCTTTTCTATGCAAGTATCCTCCTTGTGAAGGAGCCCCCAGATCTTTCCTCAGTGCAAGTTTGCACTGACCCAGCAGAAAAACAACCTTGCCACTGTCAGCAAGAACTTTCCCTCCAGGGCAGGAATCTCCAGAATGAAAATGAACCTTCCTAGGTCCTAAGCAGGAGATTTGCCTTCCAAACCGTGCCTTGTTTTGTCCCTTCCCATGTGCCAGCTGTTCCCTTGCTGGGATAGACCTCAGCAAGGTGTAACCCTTATCCATGTAATGTTTCCTCTATACCCTACCACAGCACGTCTGACTGGCATTGCACATATAATCCTCTTTTGGCCATCTAATGGATGGGTTGTTCTTTAGGACATGTCACTAGGCAAGCCTCACACAGTGCAGTCAGGATATGAATCTCAGCTCTTTAACTGATTGGGACCTTAGGAAATAAATGATGCCCCGGAGCAAACTCTTACAACTGTAGTTTCATAGGGGGGGATTGGATAACTGGTTGTTAGTCCAATAAAATGTAACTGATGATGAGTTTGTGGACTCATACATCATTTTTTGTGCTGGAAATGATACATTACAAAAAAGAAAGATGGGAAATGGGGGGAAAAATTTAGTAAGGTACTGCGAGGGTGACCTCACTTCATTTATTGTGGTTTTGCTCTCCTAGGTTGGGCTGAGTACTGCAATAAGAAAAGCACGAAGGATTATGAAGACTTCCAAGGACCTGGTAAGAAATCCGTGGCATTGGGGTGTTTCACACTGTACTTGCATTTAGCAGGAGTGAGTCCTTGTTTATTTTGTCTGATTGGGAAGCCTTCTGATGGGCACTAAACTGGATGCTGACTCACTTCTGCCTGGTGTTGGATGTGCTCTATGAGGTGCTACTGCAAAGAAGAGGGAGGTAATAGAGAGAAAACATGAAAGTATGCGGAGAGCAGAAAAAACCATCACAACAAATGCAAACTGCTTGTGGAGAAGGGATAGCTGTCTGTATCCAGCCCAGGCATAAGTTCATGTCTGAAACCCGTGCAGCAGCTGAGGATCTCATCTGAGAGCTTCATAGCTTATCATCACACGGAGACACTCGTACTAGCCCAGCTTGCCCTTGGTGCAGCAGCCTGCCTTAAAACAAAATACAAGCAGGTACAGATTTTCTTCAGGCTTTTTACAAACGCAGGAATTTCCCCCTTTGTTCTTCCATCCACAGCAGCTTCCTGCAGTGGTCATTATTGCTGCTCTTTCTTTCATGCTTCTTCTTTGTCCCTCATCATCCCTTCTAGCCATGTGTAAGAGGCAGCCTCATTAACTGACCGCTGCCTCAGAGCACAGTGACTGCATTTTGGGGTTGCCTGAAACTCAAGCAGTGCAGATTCTGCATGTGTTTCAAGAGGCCTTTGCCCCATAAACTTGAAAACTGGGTTTGAAATCTTACCACCTCCACCAGTTTTCAGATCTCTAGAGGGTCTCTGAAGGGCAGCTGAGAAGGGAAGGGCAGCTTTTGTTCTGCTGGGTTCGCTTTTATGAGTCAGCGCAGCCACAGTTTGCTTCCAGTTGTCTTCAGGCACTTAATGCAGAGCAAATGTTTCAGCTGTTTGTGAAGAAATTATTGATATTGCTCCTTCCTGGATCCTTACTGTGGTGCTGTTCACAGCAGTGAAAACTGAGGTTCCTAATTAGCCTTTGGGCAATTGCCGAATTGCCAAGCCAGGGAAATAAACAATGCGCTGGAGAGATGGGTCTCAGCTCCCACAGAACAGCAACCAGACGGATCTTATTCATTTTCCTCCCTGTTCAGCACTGTGCTACTGATGGCCTGAGATTCCCAGCCTCCTTCCAGCTTGCCTTTACTCTCCCGTGCCCTCAGAGCTGCTCAGTGTCCCTGTACCTCTCTCAGCCCTTGCCTCTTCCTGTTCCTAGTTGCCCATTTCCCAGCAGGAGGGACAAGCAGGCTGTGTCCCAGGTCATAGTTGGGTTTCTCCCATCAATGTATTTCTAAACCTCTATAACCGCACAATACCAGATCAGCTTAAATTACAAGAAGTATTATGGGGTTGGTTGGGCCTCTCCTGCAGTTATTTCAGCATACTTCCTGTAAGGACCCTTGCTGAAACCTATTTTAAATGAGTGCTGGGGCATCTTTGCATCCGCATTGATGGAGAGAGAAAAACATTCACCTGGCCTCTTCTATGCTCTGGCTTATGTGAGAGAGAAATATCAACTTAATATCCTCATTCTTCCCATACCTGCTATTTTGGTTGCTTTTCCCCATTGCACGTTTGGGGAAAGTCATCTTAAGAGGTTTTTGCAAGCTGGCTGCGCTCATCTTTGCTTGGCTGCTCTGTGTGGCTGTGCATAGAGAGATGTGTGATTATGGCTGTTGGCAATGAGGATGTATGAGTTCTGCCTGGCTCCCAGGCCTTCGTACTTGCTGAGCATGTCTTAGGATTGTTGTGGGTTTGGGAAAAAGAGAAGGTATTTTCCAGCTGTAGAGATTCAGTGGAAGTGGCTAAAACCCCTCAAAATCCAATAGATATCTCCATTCATTAAAAGTAGTGACTTTCATTCATTAAAAGTGAGCAACTGCCTTAAACCAAACACCAGCAAGCATTAGGGGCTCATTAGTATTCTTTTCTGCAAACCCAATTAAAATAATTAGAGAAATGTCATTAGGGAATGTTACTAGGCAATGAATAAGATATTGGTGGTGTCAGTCACTGTGAGCACCTCTAGCAGTAACTTTTCTTATGGAGGAGATGCTGAGGCATCTTTGAGCAACAGCAGTGAAAGAATGACAAAAAGAGCCGTGGCTGTAGCATTTAATGAGGGCAAGCACGGTGCCTACAACCACATCATGAGTCCATGGTCCCTGCAAGCCACAGCTTGCTAGTGGGAGAAGTGGGAAACCACGGTGGGAGCGAGGGAATTGCAAGGCAGAGAGGGTATAAACCACTCTCCTGGCCACCCATTCATGTTATACAGAGGCAAGTAAACCATCTCCTCCCAAAAGCACATGCTGCAACCATAGCCTGGCTCTGCTGGGAAGGACTCTGTGGTGCCTGCACAGCTTCCAGGTCACCATCATGCCAACTGTTCCCATGTAAGTCAGGTAGTCTCTGCGCTGTAGGGCAGCCTTTTCCTTTGAAACTAACAGAGATTCAGCCGCCGATAATATTTAAATGCATAGCTGAGAAAAAGGCAGGAAAGATTTTATTGTACTTACAGCAAAGGGCAGGCTTTAAATGCAGCCAGTGGGCAGAGTGAAAGGTGGTTTTATTTACGTGTTTATTCCTTGCGAGCCCAGTACTTTGCCTTTCTGGTGCAGTTTTGGCTTCAGGGGCCTTAATTTCTAAAGCTCTGCATGTTGTTACTTAGCCTGAAGTGAAAAGCTGAGAGCTCAAATGAAGACACTGCGAACCTTAGCCTGATGGAAAGCTGTAAAAGCTTCTTGTGCTTTAATAGGCAAGATTAGTCCCACCTGGGGGAAGTGGGAGGAGTGGTTTGGCTCCTCTTTCCAGGAAGGTATATGTAGGTTTGCAGAGCATTTTGAGTAAAGCTGGCATCCTGCTTGTGCACCTCTCAGCTCTGCCTGGCTGGCCATACATGCATACGCACACACAAGAACAGAGAGGAGGTCTGTGTCCCTGCCATGCTTCAGGACATAGCCCTGATGCAGCCCGGCTGGCAGGGAGCTTAAATACAGAGGTGCACTGGGATGGCGAAGAGTGCAGGGCAGCTGGAGCCACAGTGAGTTTCTTGTTTCTTGTCTCCTTAATTTTCCTCCTTTTTCCCTCCTTTGATTTCTCTCTTGGATCCTCCAGTAAGTGCAGTTACAGCTCCGTCTGCACTGCAGGTGCCCCTCACAACGTTCTGCTCTTTTTCATCTCCCCCTTGCTGCTTGGTCACTTCAGCCACCAGTGCAAATGCTGGCTGCCATGTCTGTACTAGGGGCTCTTTGCTAGCCCAGCTGCCCGCTCCACGCTGAGATCCCGGCCATGCCATACTGCTGGGGCTGACCTGCTCTTGGCAGCGTGAGACCCTTATCTCCATCACCCTTTCTCACCTGTCCAAGCAAACACCTTCCTGCCTTCCCTGGAGCTGCGGGGCAATGCTCTATGCATTGTGGCACCACTGCCTCAGAGTTCTCCTTTGTCAATCAGAGTTTCATATGCTGGGATTACTGCCCCTCATGGTGACTAATAGCCTTTTACTGTCCTCTCCTGAGCTGTATCCAACCTTTATCTTGCTTTATGTTAGATTCAGGCTGTAATCTCTTCAGGGCAAGGACCATATTTTTTCCTCTGTGTATATAAAGTGTGTAACGCAAGGAAGTTGATCCAAGGACAGAGCTCTTAAATGCTATGGCCACATAAATAATTACCCTTCTTTGCATAAAGTTATGAGTGTGCCCATCTGCTCATCTGCTCCACATTTGCATGCTGAATGCAGCCTTAGTGAATACAGTTAATTAGACTGCACCAACCAGCCCTCTGTATTTATAGACCACTTGAGTGCCCTCAGTGTTTAAAGACCACCTGAACTTAGATTAGAGCAGCATGTTTGTAGGACTGACTGCCAACGCAGTGCACTGTTTCTGTAACTTGAGCATTCATTAGGAAGGTCTCTTTTAGCTTCTGAAGCCTCCTGGCTGCCTGGAAACTCAACTGGCTTAGCCCACAGCTATGGTCTACTAATGTGGAAAGAGTTTATCCTGCAGCAGCTGTCTTTCACAGCTTGCCAGTCTGGACAAGACAAGATCTGGTTATGAGGCTTCCAGGTAAAAAATCTCATTAACAAAATCAGGGGCGTTCTGTGCCCACGCTGGATGCCTCCATTTCTCCTCTCTTTGGGGCTTTTCCTGACCTTCAGTTCATCCGCGCTGCCTCAGCGTGCAGAAACCAGCTCATGGCCCACAGTCTGCTGCTTTCGCCGGTTTCACACCAAGTGTCAGGCAGCATCACGTTTCTCGAGCACGGGAGCTGCAGTTTTTACAAAGGGTTTAAAACCATCTCGGGTGCCCAAGAGGCGGTTTCAGAGGAGCTTCTTCCTTTTTAATGTTACAGCTTTTTGTGAAACGTTCAGTTGAAATCCTTAAGTTGGCCGCTGCGTCAGGCCTAAGTTCTAAGGATGACACAGCATCCTTATTGCGTTGTCGGGATTTTCAGGTGTTTCTAGGCAGAAAATACATGATTTAGCTTTAGACTTTACTGCCACTGAACATCCCAAGCCACGCCACCTCTGTGAACTAATGCATCCCTTTTTTGATTTCTTCCCCTCCAGAAAAACTTCATGGGGCTCTCAAGCATATGTGCGTTTCCTCTTCTGGCTAACCTGTGTGAGAAGATTAAATAGTATGTATGAAGTTTTCACTCCTCAACCAGAAACAGAATATGGTACATTTGCTTCTTTCAGAGCTCATCCTTACTTAACAGAGCTTGCTATACTTTACTTCTGTCGGGTTCCTTCATAAAACCACTGTCCAGGTAGCATCCAGGGAGGCTGCACAGAATTCAGGTAAGTAAGATTCCTCAGAGGGAGCCTGTGGCTCAGTGCAGGAAGGCCACCAGCACCTTTATAACTGTGGGGAGCAGGAATTAAGCAGCAGTTGCACAGTGTTAGGAGAATCTCAAGGTATTTAAGTGGTGTGGGTGGCAGACAGGAAGTTTCTGAGAAGGGCTGAGGATATCAGCTGTGCTGTTACTCCTAAGGCACTTTACCAATGTACTCATTGGACTCCAATGACTTGGAGGGGGAGACAAGCAAATCCAAGAATAAATCAGTTTTATCAACAGTACATTTTGACTGATTTCACTGCCAGGACTAACTTGCTCCTCTGATGGAAACTGACAGTATCAGGATTTTATTGGGAATGGATCGATTAACGTGAAGCATCTTGTAAGTGTCTAAAATGTTAAGTCGGGATGAATAATCTGAGTTTGAGCCCTGGGAGTTCAGACAGGAATCAAACTGTGTATCATACATTGGGTCAGATGTGTTCACCCCTTCTGAGTCCTCTCTTACGCTCCCTCTCACTCTTTGGTTTTTGGTTTCTTCTTTCCGTAGCTTCAAAAAGCATGTCTTACAGTTGGACTTTTTTAGCTGCTCTGAATCTGTGCCAGTTCTTGCGACTGAACCTTACTGCAGAGACAAAGTAGCCCAAGGCAGCACGTGGAAATTATTGATTACAGACAGATTAAGGGTTACAAGCGCCACCAGGAGTGCATGTCACCCATCTGCTCTGCACTCTTCTTATTCTGATGCTCGTGCAGGCGGAGGAATCCACCCTCGCTGCACCTATTTTCTCCCTGAGCCAGGTTCAACATCTCTTATGGGTGCAAGGTGTTGGGAAAACCTGAAAGACAGTTTTCCAAGGCAAGGCTGACTGGCATATCAGATTGCTGCCTAAGCCACATATCACTCATAGTAGGTGAGCTAAGCTATGTTCTGTAGCCAGAGAGGTGCCACACCATGTGAAATCTAGCTAGTGTCCAATCTAAATAGGAAGGGACACAGAGCTGACGCCATCATTTTGACACCTGCTTCAGGTACTGCTAAAAGCTATTGGGTTGCCAGAAGCAAAAGTCACAGTGGAAGAAAGTCATTTTCATTAATTACATTTATTACATTAATTAATGTAATTAAGCACTGTGGAGACCATGAGGGCTCAGCTCTCCATTGCTTAAATCAAGATAAGATGCTTATCTCAAACATGTTTGAGCAACCCCCGAAGTTTGTGGGACTAGATACAGAAGTGGCAAGATGAGACCCTGATCCTCAGTCAAAACATAAGGTCACCTGTGAATCCAGTGTGTGTGGTCCCGTCCAATCCACTTTTATCCTCTAAAACATGCATTTGTATGTGTAGCTGCAGCCTGGGATGCAGTCTTCTAGACTGAACACAGCAGGAGAGACAGTGTGAAGACTTGAGGGATGAATATGAGAGAGGGTATTGGCCGTTTGTTTTAAGGAAAGAAGATTAATCTGCATCAGCATGAGGCCCCATTCTGCAGCTCTTTCCAAGCAGAAGGACCTCCGTTTGTATCTCATATCTGGCAGATCTGCAAGCTCTGCCAGGCTGAGAAAAGTCTTGATTCCCAAAAAACATGATAGTTACTTTTACCACAGGTTTGGTGTCCTGGTTCGTTTTAGAGCCCGAAGGTTTGACATTGCAGGAGTCCAGCAGCCTCCCTCACTCCAGAGCTCAGTCAGCACATGCAGAAAGGAATCAGAACTTGCTCCTTCAGACAGAATCCCTTTGCTGAAGGTCAAGCACAGAGCTGAAACTGAACCAGGAGCCATGAATGACATGGCAGCTATTACCTGTTGTGCGTGCTTTCCCGTGGTTTGTGATTTCTGAACAGGTTCCAGCTCTATGGTAACTCCGTGTTTGTTGGTTTTGTGGGTTTTTTACAGTGTTTTGAGAAATAAACTGCCTTTTGAAGACTTGGATGGAGATAAATTTAGTACTTTCCCGGTAAGCAAAGCGTTTCCCTTGGTACAGTAAAACCTTGACAATAGGAATGCCTATGGGATTCTTCCTACTTTCTGCAAAGCCTCACTCATGCATGTGAAAACAGGTATAGGAGTGAAGTGAATGGAGGGGGTTTTGGTCATAAAAAGTGTTTTTTTCTGGATGAAAAACCCAATCATTCCTTGATGCCACCTGGGGAGATGCACACATAAAGCTGTGCCCCTGCAGAAGCAAATTGCTCTGCTGCTGAGTGCTGTGTTTACTGAATTAATAAGAGTGAAGTAAAGTCATATAAAAACCCACCCCAAATTAAATCACCAGCTTGTCTCCCTTCTGCACCAAAGTGTGCAAGGTGCCGTTTATTAAAGCTTAGCCCAGGGCCTCTGGAGTACAACCCATTTACTGCATTTGATTCCTGCACCTGGAGTTAGATTCTCATTTTAGATATTTTAAACTGAAAGTGCCAGAGTAACAGTGGCCATCCGATCTGTGTGCTTCTCCTGGCTTCCAGACGCTGAGGGGCTACCACTGGCGAGGCAGAGACTGCGATGACAGGAACAGCACCGTGTACCCTGGCAGACGGTAAAGCTTGTACTTATTTCCAAGGCTTCATAATAGTTGTGACTTCTTGAAGAACGAGCTCTGTATTTGGGGTTGGCCATGCTCTAAGAGAGCACATCTCTGTGTGTCCTTGATTGCACAGTAATGGAGACAAGAGGAAATGATCGAGAGCAGGGATGGGGCGCATGAGCAGGGGTGGTGCACAGGGTTCTTTCCTTTCTCTGAAGCATCTGAAACCAAAATTGGTCAAACAGACCAATGGGGAGAGCAAATCCTCATTACCCTGCTCTGAGTGAGGGGCCTGGTGGATTTCAGTGAACAGTTAAAAGCTAGGAAAAGGGCAAGGAAAAAGGATCAGTCTCCTGCAAAGATCACTCCATTCACTTCGCCTGAGTGAATATGCAGACTAAAAGGGTAAGTTCCATTCAGTAACTTCCAGTGCTAACTTTAAATCAATATTGCATTTTGCTAGGAAAAATTGCCTGTCCTGGATTCAAAGTAGGGAAATAAAAGACCCTTCTGTGCAGAATGGAATTTCTAGTTGTTATATATTCTTAGTGACAAATGGCTCAAAGCATTCGATTCCCTCAAGAGCTCCTTTTGCTTTATTTTCTCTAATGTTGTATATCCTTTTGTTTTAGTCCTGATAACTGGGATGAGGAAAGGGACTCTAACTGCAATGGCATATGGGTAGGTAAATGATGTGGCATTTTATATTTCCTTCCTGATTGCTCCTTTTGAATTAGTCTGCAAATATTTATTTTTCTTTATTCTGGTTTATGAACTGATTTGGATTATTGCTATTTATTTACTGTCTTTGACATTCCAAGTAATAAAACTGTATTTATTAAGAACTAAGGAAATGGGGGGGAAGAAGTTATGAGTGAAGTTTATTTATTGATGCTTATGATTGTTTAAATATGTATCATAGAATCATAGATCCCAGCCTGGTTTGGGTTGGAAGGGACCTTAAAGCTCCTCCAGCTCCAACCCCTGCCACGGGCAGGGACACCTTC
>WYDI02007726.1:12315-31730 GCA_009867235.2 Psittacus erithacus | reverse complement strand
GACAGGTTGTGGGGGGAAAACAAGCAGGCTACATGCTTTGTCTAATTTACGACTAAGCTTAAACCACAACAACAGGCAACCAGAAAATTCTGACAGCATTTAAATTTCACCATACTAATCTAAAGATATGTCCTCACCTGAACACGGATTTTTTTTTGTTATCTCTTCTCAAAGTAGGTATTGCAGAAGGGGTTCAGAAAAGGAAACTAGCATTAAGGCAGACATGGAAACTCCTGTTTTGTATGTGTAGCTTCAAGAGAACTCAAAGTTACTAAAACATAATTATGCAAAAGTTTGCACGGTAAAGGTGTCAGCTACACACACCAATTAGTTTTGAAGAGAAATAAAAAAAATGCATACACAATGTACTGTTAGCTTGTAGCGATTACTGCCAGAAAGAGGTATTACAGAAAAAAAGCTTGGACACTGTTATAAAGTTTAATATGCAGAAAACAAAGTACTATCCAAAGTCAAAGTATCTGCAGTTCACATTTGGAAAGAGTACTAATTTTTATGCTTTAAAGATATTGCTGCTAATTATTTAAGCTTAGAAAAAATTCTGAGTGCATTTTTTTGTGAGGTTATCAATGATCAGATGTTCAAAATTATACACAGCTCTCCAACATTTACCAAATTAGCACTTGTAACTGCTATTTTTTTTTTTCATTAGATGTAAAGAAATCCAGACTGGGTTTTCACAACGAGACTGGAAATCCATATTCAAAGCTTGTAAGTTTTGTTGAACTCTGCTATCACAGTATTTACCAGAAAGACATTCACAGCAGGACCAAGCCAGGTAGCCTAAACCACTACAGAATTTTCATCTATGCAAAAATCAAGAGCTACTTTTAAATAACACAACAGACTCCAAAAATTAACTAAAGAACCACAAGAAACTGCACAAGAGAAGGATAATTTGTAATGTATCTTTTTGTCTACATCTGTGAGGTAGAGAAAGTGTTTCCACCTGAATCATCATTTAATCCATGAGGTTGCTTGTAGGTCAGGCAGCCAGGGCACCCACCAAAGGAGCAGGTAACATAACAACCTTAGCTTGCCAACAGACTTTTATTCACTGGTGAGAAAAGCCATGTGGTCCCTGTTAGACAGAGGTTGTTGGGTCACAAGTCACTTTTCCAAGTCAAATTCTGCTCTAAGATCCATGTTTCAGGCACCAACAATGGGAAGGCTTGCCTCCCACATATATCAACAAATGGCAAAGTATTATTGCTAAGTAGTACAAGCGATTTAAAATGTCCCACAGTTTTCCCCGAGAAGATTCATATATGGAGCAAAGAATGGAAAACCTCTAATAGTGCTAAACCCCACACAAGTGCTACTGACATATTCAAAACTGTAAACTGAATTCCCTTAATAACTTAATTTCTCTGAGGAGATTAATCTGCTTAGAGTCTAAACAATAATACTTTCCTCAAATAGTAGCCAAACATTTTTGCATGGTTTTTTTGGGGTTTTTTGTGTTATTTTGGGGTGGGGGTGGGGGATGGGATGGTGTGTTTGGGTTTTTTTAACAGATAACTGCAGGCAAAAGATCAAAGGATAAATATTTCTTCAGCTGTGGATATACTGTAGATTCACAGTGAGCAACTTTCCCACAATGGCAGGCATAATTACATTTTTACCTTCTTACACACATCACCTTTGCAAAGAATCACTGTAAAACCTTATTCATAATCTGGTCAGCTACAGTGTTTTTTATAGCTATGCACTGTATGAACTTACATGACACAGAATGAAGCAAATCAAGCACAATTTCATTTCACTCTTGACACTGAAAAGAAGCATCTATCCAAGTTTCTTATGAAGGAGTAAATCAGGCAAACAACTTCTTGGCAAATAGTGCCAAGAAGACAGCAATTCATTTCTGTCCACCTGAAATCATTTAGTGTTGAAGGGTTCAGAGAAAGATCAGGAGTGACTAATCTCAATGTAAACAAATTTCACATATAGAAGTCATGGACTGATTTTGAAGTCATGCACACATACTGATTTTAACAGTAGGTATTCACTGTGAAAAATAGGCAGTAAAATCTATGGAAAAGGAAAGGGAATGAAAGAGTACGACATTTGTATCAGGAGATAATAGTAGGTAAAACTCCCAGGTTTAGGGAAACCAGACTAAGGTGTTTACAGGCTACAGCCAAACAGATATTCAGGCAAGAAAACTTCTTTTTAAATTAAGTTTAAAAACAAGAGAAGAAGTATGTACCTATATGTTTTTCTGGATCTAGCTGAGATGATTTCTACAGGTAACATTTAAAGCACACTAGTGATTTGAAAGACCGAATCTCAACGAAGACGAAGAAGTATTTGGATGTTTTTAAAAATTCTACCCTTTGCTTTTTACTTTTTACTACATAATGTCTTATGTCAATAGGAATATAAATAGAAGAAACTATTTTGGTTGGAAACCATTTAAAGCAGGTTTAAAAACTACTACTGCAAAAAATACCTGGCTAATATATTTTGTTATATGACAACATTAACTAGTAAGGTCCTTCAGAAAACACTATATGGACCCAGCATAAACTCACACAATTTACAATAAATTAGAATTAGAAATAATAAAAGGCATTCATAAAGGTTTTACCGTAATTTCGTAAGTTGTTCCAGGGTTAAGACTGGTAAGAAGAACCTCCAAACTATCTGGCTTTGTTGTGACTTGTGTATAAGCTGTTTGCATCCATGGGCAGACCTCTTTATATTTAACAATATAGGAGAGGATTCTCCCATTTGGATGCAGTGGCGTATTCCATGACAGCAGAATCCCAGCAGAGCCCACTCTTTCACCTGCAAGGAACACAGGGGGCCCAGGATCTAAAAAGAAACCCCAAAAGTAATTGTTTTAATGTTCACACACAAAAACACACACATATAAGACAGGTTTTAATTAAGTTTCCAGATAATGGAGACACTTTCGCAGCTTCTATAAAGAAATTAAATCATCTGCCAACATAAACCGGTAGAACTATTGAAACGAAGGTACCGCTGAATAAAAAGCTTTTTTTCTGGCTGAAGTCTTGTTACAAAAATTATTAAATGAATTCTGGAACGCCAGGAATATTTCTCTATAAGCATGTAAAAAGATGTCAATGTTCAAGATCTTCATGAACAAAACAGAGTTTAATGCCAATTTAATATTTGAGGTATTCTAGCAGTTTAATTTCAATTCCTTTCCCTAAAACCATTCAAAACCAGACTCCACTGTCTTACAAAACGTGCCTGATATGGCTGCATTTTTTGGAAAGGTCTCCAAAATATACTACTATACATATAAATTGGGGTATCAATATTACTACACTACACAGCAAATTTTTCACAAGTTTATGAATTGTTGCCCTTTATGCCTTCCCCCTCCCCCTCCCTTTTTTTCTTTTTAATAAGCCAACTAATGGATGAATACAAGAACTCATATCCAGGGCTGCCACTTAAAAATATTTGATAGAGAAACTCATGCTCTCATAGAACACTTCAGATACAGTCTATTTTGGAATGGTTAGAGAAGATGACAAATTCTAATGACAGTTCAAAACAGATTATAATTTCTCAGGTACTACTGTGCATATAACAAATACAGAAAAACACAGTTCAAAAAAAGATCATCAAAATTTCATCATCATTAACTCACTTGTCACATTTGTTGTCAATGTTCTACTCGCAGGTGAACTGTAGAGTGAAGAAGAAACTGTAGAAACTGTAACATTGTATGTTGTTCCAGGAACAGTATTAGAAAAATCAGCCTAAAACAGGACAGGACAAAGATTCATTTCAGTTTTTTACCAAGAATCATGAAAATGAAAACAAAAAATACCGAACAACCCAAGCCCCAGAAGTTTAAGCACTCCATTACTGAAACCGATGTTAATAAGCTTTTAGAAATACAACAGTATTTGCAAGAGTAAAAATAAGTTTACACCTGTTAGCTACAGTATTTTGCCATCTTGTTTAACTACCCTCCATAAGATTTGTATAAAATCCAATATTAAAGAACAAAAAAATCACTTTTATCACAGAATTACCTATTAGTGTATATATATACATAGATGTTTTTCTGCATGTTCATTGTTGTAAAAGTAAATAAGCAGCATTATAAATTCCTTTTTGAAAGAATAAACACAAAACAGCCTGAAAAACTTAGAAGTTTTTGACTCTTAAGCTACCCCATATTTTGAAATAAACATAATTAACAACTTTTAGCAAGCATTTATAAAAAATACCTGTATCTTTGTAGATCCAATAAAAAACAAAAGCAAAACAACCAGAAAAGCCATTGTTTCTGTTAATATTATTATATTTTCCAGAGAGCAGAATCAAAAAGTGCTCCTTTTTCTATTTAATGGCTTAGCAGTGAAACATTGCCTGCATTAATGATTTAAGCACAGATCGTCCTGGCAAGTACACAATTAATGAGTCTGTATTACTCAATAGCTCTGCCCTTCCTTTGTTAAACTATTCATGAACCCTTGGATGATGGGCTCTATCCTTCTAGCACACGTTTAAAAAGGCAAATTCACTACCTGCTGCTAGGTAACAAACTCTGGATGTTGAAACTTGCTCTCACCAATTTTTCATTAATACTTTCATATTAATATTTGCATTAAATAGCTAAGAAGGCAAACTTGAATTTCTTATCAGCACAGTGCATAAGAAAAAGCTGGCCATGCAAGTCCTGTAATAAATGCACATACCTGATACTCCCTAACTCCAAGATCTAGGATAACAACAGAACCATGATCAGGAATAAGAGCCACATGAAATCTGTCTACATGTCCATACGGTAGTCTCCAATACAGTGAAAAAGAATATGACGAAACATTGAAGAATTTAAGTCCTTCTGGCTCTGCAGGTTCTGAAAAACAATTGTGGAATAAAAGACATTAGCTTATATAAACCCCTTCACAAATAAATTAGTAGTTACAACTGAATATAAAATCATCCACGAACAGTTTACTTGCTACATGAAGGATAATTGTTAATTAGCCTGGATACAGCCATATATTACACTACAGTTGTTGCACTACCTCTGAGACTTGGCTGAAAATCTCCCAGGTATGCTGTGCAGACAACCACATTTGTAAAGAGCTAGCTCAGGCATCTTTGCCCAGTGTTCAGTTAACAAAGACTCTTTGCACAGTCTTGATGTTTACTCGGTACTCAACTTTAAAGTTAGCACCCCTACTGTCACAACTAGTGCTACAGGTCAAATTCAAGATATAGCTGGCACTTGTTCCATTGCTAACTGCAGGGCTGTTAACTCTTTCATACTTTTCATGTATTTGGAATCCAAATAATTCCATGAAGTCTATTAAGTCCTCCAAATTCAGATTTTTTTATTCCCCTTATTAAAGCCAAGTTTCCACCTACTGCTGTCACACCGCCTTGCTTTCTTCTTCTGCATTAAATGCACCTCTAAGTCTGTATCATCCACTCTAAGCCTAATAATGAATCAGATTTTAGCTTCTTCAATATGTCATTCAAACATTATTGACCTATAATACCATATAATTTATCCACCTGTGCAATCCAGAGCTAGATGCATCTGTCTCCTTTTGAATTTGGAAAACACACTTAGCTAACAGCTGTCCCTACGCTTATGTCCCAGAGCAAGCCGGGTCAGTGTTGCTATTCATGACGTTTCAGATTTGCCACTATATTTCGTTGCTACAAAAAATCCTATAAAAAGTAATATAAGAAAGTAGTAAGCAAAATTGGTTGAGGTAGTTCTGGTGCATATTTCTGCCCTTTAAATTTAACCTGTATTTTACATTATTACATTACAGTAAACTGCAGACACATGTCAAGATTGAGATTTTTACCCCACTATGCTTTAATTACAAATCTAATAAGAAACAGGCCTTGAATGGAGGAATTTACAATATAAAGCCTTAATTCCACAAACATTTGTAAATGTCTAACTTCACTCACTGCAAAAAATCCCGCTGGAACCAAATAAAGGGAAAACAGCTCATGTGTAACTCCACAGGATAAAACCTTAAAAATAATGAAAATACTAAAAATTGTCAAAAGAAATGCAGCACAGCTAAAGAAATCATGTTTCTGGTAGTCACTAGATGCAGGTTGAATAGGATGTAAGTAGTGTCCACAACCACTACAAACTATTACATGCCAGATCTCTTGAAATTCCAATGTTATTCTACAAAGTGAGATGTACAAAGCTAAATGTGCATTGTTATTGACAACCATTCACCAGCAAGGAGAGGAAGCAAGAAGCCATACAGACCTGTTACAATCTCAATGGAAGCAGCAGCTCCTTCAATATTTCCTCTTAGTCTTTGCAGTGTGAAATTATAAATGCCCCCAGCAGTCAGGTCTGCAACACTGAAGTCAGTCAGCGCTCCTGGAATCCTGAACTTTTTTATAAAGGTGTTGTTTGATAAAGATGCTTTGTAAGATGTGAAGTTAGTCTTGGTTGGATTCCACATTAAAGTTGCAGAGGAAGTATTTACCATTTTTAATGTTAGACCACATATCCCAGCTGGTTCTACAGTAAAAATTATTCAGGTTAATAAAGAAAAAAAATAATGTATAGTCCTTAAAATATAAGAAAAGTACTTTTTTATTATTATTTTAATGATTTTAGAGTTCACATCATGAAATACTCAAATTTTAGATGTTTGAATGAATATATAGCAAACAGTGCCATTGCGCTGCAGAGGGTAAAACCTGAGGATGCACCTCCTGTGTTCCCTACATGATTTATAGAAGAAAATTTCAGACTTATCAGACCTTCTGTAAGAACAGTGACATTTCTCACTGGTGAATCAGAATGAGAACAGAACACTGTTTAAAAAAATCTCTGTTTACAAAGAGTTAAAAGGTTTCTGAACTACCTCACAGGCCATATAATTTTAGAAACCTGTCCATCTGTTCACTAAGGGATACATTAAGTCATATAGTCTCAGTTTGTTATCCCTTTTTTCCTTTTAAAATATTCCTTTTGGTTATATTAAGATTACTAAATTCACAGATAATTATTTACAAATAACACCTCCATTAATCTGTGCAGCACATCTGCGGATGGAAAGAAAAATGTTTTCATTACGCCTAAAGAATTAATCGTCCAGATCATTGATTTAGCTTGCTCAAAGCTCTCTGAAAAATACTAATCATTAAGGGCTGGATAGTTCAGCAAAAAAATCCTCAAGGTTTGCCATTAACATTATAAACTATCCATAATCCAGTCATATACTGGACTCATCCACAGTACTCTTGAAATATTTGCTTGAGACTAAAAAGTACCTTCAGGATCATGATGATGGTTATTCTACTGCACTTTTCATTAGTAAGAATCTGCAGGAATAGATCTGTGTTTTTTCAGATTCACCCATGTTTGAACAACTAAGTAAAGAGACTCCTTGGCTATAAACAGGGTAAGAAGGTATAATCTAAACAAACCACAGAAAATACACCAAAGAAGGGAGAGGTCTATGACATGCATCTGTATAAATGTGGTGGCTGATTTCTTTTCTGATTACACTTTGCTGCATTTTTTATGCTTCGGCAGTCCAGAAGCCAGTATAAATCTATTCCTTTAAACCTCTGCCACAAACAAACTCTCTTCTTTTTATGCTGCATCACAAAAGCGTTGGAAAATCCATGTTTGCTCAGAGACAGAAAATGAGTGCAAGATATGGGTTAATTTTCTGGACCTTGTTAAGCTCTCTGAAGCACAGTTCCTCCTACTCTTTGAAGCATTCTGCAGCCTTGTACAAGAGCAATCCTCCAGTCTTAGACCAGCGGCTTGCAAGAATTTAAGAGATGCAGAAACAACTGTGAACAAAATGCAAGGTAATTCTTAAAGTATAAGATGCTCTTTTGGCAAGATATTGTTCTGCTAGAGCTGGAAGAATTTTGTGAGTCTATCTCCTTTTTTAAACAGGTACCTGCAACTAACTGATATCCTCAACTTCAACCCACCAAGTTACATGCAAAGCTCCTGTTTGAACAACTATCACAAGAGGAAGCAGAACCTGCACCCAAAAGCTAGTGCAATTTTGAACTGTGCAAACCTTTTGAGTCACTTACCTACAATGATTTAAATGTCTCTGAATGTTTACTGTTTTTTTAAAAAAAAGAAAACAAAAGACAAGGTATTTCCTTACTTGTGATGACTTTTTTCTCCACAGCCAGAGAGGAATCCAAGCCTCTAACTGTCCTTAATTGAAACACGTATTCTGTCCCAGGGGTCAGGTTTTTCACTGCGGCTCTGCTGTCAAAAACTGGTCTGGTAAGCAGCTTTTCATTATTTGTCAAACAATATGAAAGCTATGGAAGAAAAATAATTTATCAGACTACACCACCTCATAATGGTAATGTTCAGAGATTCCAAATACCTGTTTATGTAAAAATATATACAAGATTTTCCGCATTTTAAAGAAAAAACTGGAATTCTGAATAGAGTCGAAAGGAATCAGCCACTCAGCCATGCTCCCTGGTATACCTTGAATACTTACTAGGTTTAGAGCCACTACAGAGGAAAAAAAGTTCTGGAGATAAGTAATTACAATTCGGACAGTTAACCCCTAGAGGCTGTGAGAATTCCTCTTCCTGTGCCAGTCCTTTCTGTGGACATAGAAAACTGCTACTGCAGGCTGTTTTGTATCTGCGCTGGTGAAAGGGAACATGCACACTGTGTCTCCCTTGCAGAGGAGGGCTCTAGACAAGCATCTCCAACATGCACACATAGCTTTCTCAGGCATGCAGTTAGTACTAAGAGATCAAGAAGGTTTGCAGTCGCCTACATCAGTGTGTCCTGCCCTGCCACTCTATTTCCTCCAACAGAAGGATATTCTATGCATGGCAGTGATGACCTAAAAGCACTCTGGGTCAGCTGCTATTCATTTGGGAAGGAATGATCCAGTTCCCCCCTGTATTTTACCAGCACAGTATCTGTTAATACACACTAAGTCTTGGAGATTGTCATCACCTTATTAGAATTACAGCACTGCAAAATACTAGAAACAAAGCAAGGGATTAAAGATTTAAATCTAGTATAAACAAGTTAGGAAAGCACCTTTTGTGCACTCTTTGCTCTACAAATTACAATATATGGCATAGAAAGCTGGTGAGCTGGGATAATGAATTTTAAATGATTAGTAAAATGATCCCTTTTATGCAGGCACACCTTACTAAGCAACCAGCCTGCGGAAGCCTTTCTCATTAAAGATTTAAAGATAAGTTCATTTATGCAGACAAAGCACTGTCTAATGTGGCTGCTTGCTCTATGAGATGCTGAACAATAACACTGTGCCATAAAGATCAATATTACAGATGACGATTATTTTCCACAGGATGGTTAAAATAACCTGAACACATACAAAAGTATATCTGAACTGGTTCAAAACATGAATGGGATAACTGAATTTTAAAACCTGTAAAAATACTCCAGGCTACATCAGCAAAATGTGCTGCTGTAAGTTAACTGGATACTCTTATTCATTCAAATCAACGCAACTTTACACTAACGAAGAGAGAAGAAATGTCAAGAAACTAAACCAAGAATACTCTGATTTCAAGTTTTAGGTAAGAATATAACTGAAGTCATGGGGAAGGGGAAGGAAAACGATTGGGTACTGTAATATTGGGTATAAACTGTGTAAGATCCTTAAAGCAAAGTACTTTGTCTCATGGTAGTGCCACATACAGAAGAATATCCTGGTCAAGTAAGTTAACCATACAAGACTATACCTTGAAACCTTTATTGATTCAAATTACATGTTTAAAGAACTGTTTACTGTCACAAATCTTACTGACCACATGACCATGTTCATACAGTGACTACAAAATGCAAAGGATAATACAAGACAAATGGTAAAAGAGAGGATACAAAACAGCGACTGGTTGAATGTCAGTGATCCACAGACAAAATATGCAGATGTCACAGTAGATTGTTTCTGACCAGAGAACTGAAAGAACACAAATAACTCTAGATTCTGTGCTAAGCATTGCAAAGGATATGGTTCAAACTACAAGTGCTGAAAAGCCATTCTGTAATTCCAGCCATGAAATATTAACACTCAGCCTCTTTGTAAAAATTAAAAGTCCATTTAATTTAATTACATTTAATAAGAAAAAAAACTTTAAAATTATCAAGTGAATTAAAAGGTAATTGTAAGAGCAACCAAAAGTGTTACCTTATGAAAAACACTGAAATGCAACTTTAATACATAATACACTACTCAAAAAGTATGTAGAGGAAATGTAGAAATAGCAAAAACATTTGAACAATAAGGAGAATTACTTTAAGAAAAGATATCCTTAAAAATTGGATTTCACATCAAAACAAGAAAAATAAAACCTCTAAAATTGTCTAATTCATGCAAAGCCCCTCTCCAGCTTTGTAAGCCCCCTTAAGGGGGGGAAAAGCTGCTCTAAGGTCTCCCCGAAGCCTTCTCCAACCTGAACAAGCCGAAGTCTCTCAGCCTGTCTTCACAGGAGAAATGCTCTAGTCCTCCAGACTTGCTCGAGAAGATTCATGTCCTTCTTGTGCTGGGGACCCTAGAGCTGAACACAGTGATGCAGGTGGGGGTCTCATGCGAGCAGAGTAGAGGGGCAGGATCACCTGCCTCAACCTGCTTATCACTCTTCATGCAGCCGAGGACATGGTTGGCTTTCCGGGCTGCAAGCACACACTGATGGCTCACGCTGAGCTTCTTGTCAACTTGCACCCCAAGTCTTTCTCCTCAGGGCTGTTCTCAGTCCATTCTCTGCTCAGCCTGTAGCTGTCCTTGGGATCGTCCCGATCGAGGTGCAGGACCTTGCACTTGGTCTTGTCAAACTTCATGAGGCTGGCACTGACCCACCTCTTGAGCCTGTCAAGGTCCCTCCGGATGGCATCCCTTCCCTCCAGTGTGATGACTGCACCACACAACTTCGTGTCGTCAGCAAACTTGTCAAGGGCTCACTCAATCCCACTGCCCATGCCACTGACAAAGATGTTAAATTGTGCCAGTCCCTGTACTGAACCCTGAGGAACACTGCTCCTCTCTGGTGTCTACTTGGACATCAAACCATTGACTGCAAGCCTTTGAGTGCAACCATTCATCCAATTCCTTACCCACCAAGAGGTCTATCAGGCAAATCCACGTCTCTCCAGTTAGAGACAATGATGTTGTTCAGGTCAGTATCAAAGAAAGTGTCTCCTCCTATAGCAATATTTCCCTCCCATACTTACATTGGTTATAATGACACATATTTATTGCTGGATCTGCAGTAAACACATGATGATAATTTCATTGAGAAATTACCAAATAAATAAAGGATTGCACTGGTTTCCTCCCATTCTTATCTCACCTGAAACATATCAAATCCTCCTCTTGGTATCTTCCAAGAAAAATAAACTGTATTTTCTTCTTGCCCAAACACCTGTAAATCTGATGGTGGATCTGGATCTGAGGTAAAAACAAGAGTGAATACAAAATTTAGTAACAAAATAATCTAGATTAATTTTAAGGAACTTGACATCTAAGGAAGACACTCCTGTAATTCATTATTTTATTGCTCAGTCTAGAAATAGATTTCATTTTGTATTTAAGAAGAATATAAAATAAATAAAATTCACTTCTACATATTAGCAATAGAATCAGAAATAAAATCAGTGTTTGTATATTTTTATGGAAAAGCTGTACCGTCCTAATATTATTGCTGATTCAGTTATTGACAGAATCCCATTATCTACAGAGGAAACTTGTTCCTGTTTTAAAAGTAACTTTCGAGGATGTTTAGATTGAAAAGACATATCTTCATTAATCCAGACATTGTTAAGATGCATTGATTTAATAAGAAATAGCTTTTCTTAGACAATACCTTAAAATGTAACAACCCTAATTATCTGAAATCATGAAAAGTTATTAATATATTGTGAACATACAGGTACTAATTTTGATGGTGGTTGGGTAACTTCTTTTTAATCCATTGGTTGTCACAATACTGATTAAGAAATCAGTGCCAGGCAGAAGACTCCCAAATTTGCACATTCTACAAAGATTAAAAAAAAGAGATTGTGTTCCTTAGGATTTTAAAAATGCATGTTTGTGTTCATATGTTAACTCTTTATGGTATCATGGATATCATTTACTCATGATGTGTCTATACATGTGTATGTGCTGTCAGTCAAAAACTATTTCAGTACAATCAAATCTTAAATAGGACGCATCACACTAAGGTTCACATGAAGTTTGAGCACTAGAAAGTCTTAAAAGATAAAACTATTTATATACAGGTCTACTGGTGCCCACTCCAGTGCAGTATTTTGTTTGCACAAACACAAACACATGAGATTTGTAATTTGTTAAAAAATGCAATTCTTAAAATATAGTAATAGTATAGTAACGTGTATTAACTGAAACATCAAATACATATCACATATAAGTAACACTTTAGGGTACTTATTTTAAATACCTTGAAACATCTGTTTTGAGTTCATGTCAGTTATTTTTTAAATGTAATACTCATACCTTACACTGGAAGGTAACATCTTCTCCTCATTGAAGACCTTACTGCTTATTGAAAGAACATATCCATCAAATGCATTCTGGGCTGGTGGCCAGGTAACAGTTATTGATTCAGAGTCCCTGCTATAGTTCAGATATTTAACTGCACTTGGTTCTGTGTCAATTAAAAAAAAAATGCATTACTTTAAAAATATATTCTAAATATATTACTTTATGACAGGCCTTGTGTCATCAGAATGCAATGAAAACTCCACAAGGATTATGTCATGTCTCTGCTTATGGCAAGGAACCACAGACTGATACCACAGTAGTAATGTGTATAGATTCATGTTACTCATGAGATCCAGAGCCAAACTGCTCGCTGCCCTGTAATGCGTAAACCTCATAGAAAATTCCTCAAGAAATGCTGAATTTGACAACATTGTGGTCTCACCTGTCTCTATTTCCTTTGTCACAAAAATACTGTCCCTGAAACCTTCCTTTTCTGCTCGAATTATAAAGTTGTACAGCTTGCCAGGAGTGAGGTTGGAAAACGTTGCTGTTTCTTGCCTGACCTTCTGGACCTAGAAAACCAAATATAACTTTCACAGAAGAGCTTGCAAAGTTTGCTTATCTTATGTAAATGATACCTCCCCCTATTTTACTGGGAAATACAGCTTTTAATTTAACCTCTGATTACTTAATAAAAGACTTTGAAAAATAACCACATTGCCTATACACACGTGGTCTTTTAAGAAACATACCCTGAGAGCACTTGCACAATTTGTACATGTAACTTCATACTGCTGAAAATCTCCATCAGCTCTGTCCCAAGCAATCTGTATTGAAGTGTCTGTAACGTTACCTTCTCGTACATTGAGTGGAGCTGCCAGGCCTACAAAAGAACATAAAACACCTTACTGTTCAATCCAAGATTTCATTCAATTCAGCACTTTTTATATCTCCCATGGAGACATAAAAGTGAAAACAATCAGTAGTAGAAGGAAACAGAGGGCAAAATCAGATCTCAGGCATGCAAATATATTCCCAAGTAGAAAAACAATGAGAAAGAACAGCGAAATAATATAGCCACTATTTAAAGAAAACTGCTTGCTTATCTTAAAATTACATGGGGCTGAACATGCATTTCTCCCTGAGGATACAGCTGGAATTTGTAGGTGGGAAAGCACTCCAGAATGAAGTTAATCCCTCCAATACCATCACCGCAGCACTCAGAATGTACCTAAAGTTTCTCAAACAGCTCTGCAAAATTGAGTACACCACACAACACAAATACACTTTATCCCTATTTAGTATAGTCTTGTATAAGACAGAAGAGACAGACTAAAACTAGGTTTTCTAAGGCAGTTCCATGCTCAGTTTAGGAAGTGCTTTCATAAGAGCAGTCAAAACCCAAGTTTTTACTAAAACTGTATTTTAAGAAAAATCAGCTTTCAAGGTTTTCACTGTTTGGGGAAGATTTTTTTCTGTCTTGTCCTCATTTTCCTCTTCTTTATTCCTTGTTTGTTTTTATCCTATCTTAATTTTTCCTTTTATAACTTTTCTACTCTGAAAGAAACAGAGCACAAAAGGATTTCAAATGAAATGATAAAACAGAAAAGAAAAACTTCTGGAAGTATAACTACCTACAATAAAAAGTAGGAAAGTGCAAACATAGAATTTCAGCAGGTAACTGTTTTAAACAGTTTTTAAGTTTTTATTAAAACTCCTTTCTTAAAGGCCTTGCTAGAAGGTGTCCCCTTCCCATAATACTGTTCGAAATGTCCTTTATTGAATTTATTATCTTAAAAAATGGGAATCTCAATGCTTTTATTATCTGCTTGAAGAATAAACTTACTAATTTCAAGACACAGCACTAACTTGATTGATACTCATCCTCTTACCTAAAATAAATAGTCAAATGTGTCTTGTTTCCCAAAAGGACAATTTAATACAGTCTAAATTCCTGAAATACTTGCTAAACATTTTATAGAATTGAAATAAAAAACACAATTTAGAAAGTTTAGAATTTATCAGATATTGTTATATTCTTGTTTAAAAACCAGCTATTGTTAGTAGTATAATTATTGTTTACACGGGTATATCAAGGCGATTTTTAAATAGCCTACCTTTTCTAATGCATTGAAATAAAAATAAAGTCAAAAGAGTTTATAAATAAAAATTTTATATGGTGCAATTTTATAGGAGTAAATTTTAAATACTCACATGTTTTTACACCAGATACATGGTAAAAGGAGCTCAGCATTTTTCCACTCTTTGTGGAGACACAGAAATCATATTCTGTCCCTGATGTAAGGTTTTCAATTGTTATTTTACCATCACTTTTTAAAATGAATGTTGCATTAGGTCCTCCTTTACTTGTAACATATATGCCATCAAATACTCCGGTATCAGGCATGCGAACAAATAACACCACAGCATTGCTATAAAGCATGTAAGGAACTACAATTTGAACAGGCTTGGGCTCTAAAAGAAGAAAAGAAAAATGCCACCTGTTAAATCAGTTGCAAGTAAATTCAATGAAAACTACACAATAAATCTGAAGCATCCGCCCTGAGAAATATGCTTGCCCAGTGCAAATTAGTAACTACCACAATTAAACATATCGTTACTCAGAAACAATAAACAACCTGATCTTTTTAGGTGTTTATTACTAGAATCCTGAGGTTTTTGAAAAATGATTTATGAATCAAAGCAAGTTAGGCTTCCAAAGGTATTGATCAATGAATTAACATTTCAACCGCACACACACCAAGAAGGTAAGCAATAGCTGAAAAAAACATACCAAAATGTGCATGTGGACAGGTACATGAGCATGGAGAATGATGCATTTGATAGACGCAACAGTGATGTGTTTAGTTCCTTCCCTTACAGCTGGCTCTGACAGCTGTGAAAAATCCCATCTAGAATTTTGGTTTTTGTGTCTTTGAATGAGGTATTAAATCTACTCCTGTATAAAAAAATTTGGAAAAGACTAAGCTTGCTACCCTCCAAAATATGGTAATCATTTAGGAAAAATTACAACAGAGCATTTCATATATCTATAAGCTGACAGCTGCAGCCTTTGAATACCACATGTATAAGTGAATCCTGCTCATTCCTTTCACATATGCCAAAAATTGTATACTGTGCCAAAAGTATTTCAACATCTTGGTAAACTAAGACTAACAGGAAAGACCCTTTAATAAACAATGTAAAGCTTTTACTTTTCAACTACCAGCGCTTCCAACTCTTAAAGTCCTTTCCCAGCACCCTCTTACCAACAGCAGGGTAATTTCTCACAGTTCACAGAGCAACTAATGCATCTCCATAAATAAATAATTTGTTTTGACAATTCCAGTATTTTCCTATTTCAGTGAAAATCCAGTGATTCACCAAATTTCTTCTGTCAGTTGGAATAGGATTCACAGCTGTGGTCCTCATTGCAGTTATCAGTATACTGCAATATATCAGTATATACTGCAATATATCAGTATATATGCATATCAGTAATGTGTTTTCCAAAGCTGAACCCTCTTTGAAAGTTAACAGCATCTACAGTGCTGTTAACAATTAGGACTGGATCAGTGTATTTCACATGCTAGTTCTAATCCTTCTCTATTTAGAAAATTGACTTGGTCTACCAAACCTATACACTATAATCTAACTATAAACTGTTAGATTATAGTAATGATAATGAAACTGATGTTGTCTGTATTATAGTCAATAGTTTCCATCATTACATGATGTCTTACTTAAAGTGCATTGAATGGTCTTCAGTTCACTCATATTTCCATTAGTTACACTTGCAACTGCTATTTCATAAGTCATTCCAGGAATTAGGAGATCAACCTTCAATTCTTCTTTATCGTTTAACAGAAACTTCTTAGTTTCACCTCTGTCTGTATTTGGTTTCATCTGAATGTAGGATTCCTGACCCTCTTGTGGCAGCTTCCAGTGAATGATTACACTCTCTTCTTGTACATCCTCTGGGTGAATATAAACATCTGTAGGTGGACTGACAGCTTCATCAAAGAAAAAGATGTCAGTATAAAATCACACATCAAACTTATTAACAATTACCTTCCAGTGACACTTTTTGGGTTATCTTCTAACATTTTCATTATTTTAAAACTACTAATTCATTTAATTGTTCCTTATAGTTTTTACATAACTGCCTGTAACAAGCAAATTCTGCTTCCTGTTTTCTCATGACAAACAGGGACTTATTTTACAAGCATATTTTGTTCCATTGGACATAGAAAGAGTAAGAAAAGAGAATATACAATCTGAGCCACAGTATCTATGATTAGATAAATTAATCCATCTTCACCTACATAATTCGAGACATCATGTTAATGTTTCTACTTTGTGAAAATTAAACATACAAACCACAAATCTGTATTTATCCAATAGGATGCCACTTCTTTAGCACATACCCATGTGCAGTAAGTAAATGAATAAATAAATAAGGGGATAGGTACACTCTTTTGGAAGGTTCTGAAAGTTAAAATCAGTAAATATATAATACAGAAAAGAGTTGCCTCGACTTTCTCCCAGTGCATCCCAATAAACCACAATTTTTGTATCTTGAATTTTAAAATTAAACTCTGCCTAGTGAAATAAACCAACCAGAAAATAGATACATCACCTGTTGTGATAAATATAGACTTCTCGTGGCAGCTTAGAGTTCCTTTCTTTGCCACATTCTGTAAATATACCTGATAATGATGATAAGGCTTTACATTTCCTATTATTATTGAAGTCTTGCTTTTTTCAACTGGTAACTCTTCACAGATGTTGGTTTCAGTATCCAAAATGTTGATGAGGTAGTAATGAAATGAAGCACTGGATGAATGCTGTGGAGGCTTCCAACTTAAATGTATTTCTGCAGATGAAACATATGTAGCCTCCAATTTCTGGGAGTGCAATGGTCCTATTGAAGAAGATCAGGAATAGAAACGGCTTAATAGCTTCTGATGACTTTTACCAGTAACTTTATTCTTTTTAATGCATGCATTAAAATTGTACAGTATGCACTTACATACATGCTAAATAGTATTAAAGCAAATGAAATCAACTTTGACAGTGTATCTAGTATTGATACGCAGGGTGATACTCATACTTTCTAGCTGAGATCTTTCTGAATCACCTAGGTCTTCATACGTAGAACTCTGTCTCCCCACTGAGGTCCTGTTTTGTATTTCAGTCAGATCAGAAACATCATCTAAGACAAATGGTTTGAATTACCCAAGTTGGTTAAATCCTGATCTTAATGAATTAAGTGGCAATATCTTACGAATTTCAGAAAGTTTAATTGTTCATATTAAAACACTTCTTCACATCTCTTACACTTCTTCCAACAATTCAGTCACTAGTCTAATAATCAGTAAATTGTTCTGATTTTCCTTGCCTAGAAAATCAGGTTTCTGCAAATAGCAATGTTACAGCTGAAAAGCTGATTTCTGAGGTAAAACACATACTTGCTTCTCACAAGAGAAAGCAAGAATATCTTTCCTTCACTATAAAGGCCAACGTGCATTACAAGGTCTTACGTACAGAAAACAAACCATTGG
Organism: Psittacus erithacus; assembly: GCA_009867235.2. Lineage (NCBI taxonomy): Eukaryota > Metazoa > Chordata > Aves > Psittaciformes > Psittacidae > Psittacus > Psittacus erithacus. The sequence goes on along the minus strand of WYDI02007726.1, from coordinate 13,681 downwards.
ATGAAGGAACAGAGAGGCAGGCACAAGAAAAAGAGGTCTTTCAAGTGCACTAAAGCAGCCCAGAAGATGATGTGAATGTACAAAATGTACTTGATGCAGAAAAGGAACAGTTTCTTTCCCCTAACAGGAAAAAAACCCAACCTTATTTTGTTCTGGTTTTAAGACAATGGACCTCTCTCGTATTTGGACTGCCTTGCCAGAATTGGTAAAAATGTTAGGGTAGAAACAGAACATGAAGAGAATTTCCACATAAATTTGTGACCATGAAGTGTTTTTTTATCCTTTGAGAACATTTTTCATCTCTACCAGCTGGCAGGTTTCATTTGGCTTCATTCAGCTAAACTTTACTAGAACACAAGTTAATCACTTCATTAATTTTTCTTATGCCACACTACATAATGCTGCAGGTCAAAACACAATGTATTTTTAAACTGTAAAGTTTGTCTTAATCTTAACTGCATTTATCAGGGATACCTCTGCGAATTCCAACAAAATCTTTCACCATGAGCAGGAATTCTGTGAGTGAAATTGTGGCAAGAATGATCTTTGAAAATATATTTCACAGAAGGTGCAGCTGGCTTTCTGCTTGTAGCCACCAAAAACTCCTGCGTTTTTCCTCATCAGTCCCAATAAATCATATTACCACAAAAGCAAACTGACAGTGTTGGAATCGACTCTGCAAACTGGTAAATCCTGAATTGAGAATTCATGTTCAGATTTATATTTTCAGACAAAATTTCAACATAAGAAGCAGTGTAATTAAAGGAAAAATAAAAGAAGTGTATGATTACCTGGTTATTTATTTTTGTAACTTACTTGTTTCTACCTTCAGAATTGGACTTAAAATAGTCTGCGCCCCTTTTGGGTTCCTTGCTGCTAATAAAAAACTATAGTGAAGACCAGGGGACAACTGCACAATTTTTGTTTGAGTTGTATTCACAGGCAAGTTCAGAATGTGTGGTTTACTCTGATCAAAATAGTACTTCATTACAAGTGCAAAGTCTGACTTAAGCCACATGTCCATATCACTCCATGTAAATACAGCTTCAGTTGTCATGACATCATGCACACTAAATGTGAAGTTTTCTGGTATCAGGGGTACTGAAAAAGAACACAAAAAAAAAAAAAAAAAAGAAAAAAAAAAACTCAAACCAACACTGAAAAATCTTTAAAACATTTTTATCTTCAAAGAGAAACATATTCCAGTGCTGGTGTCCTCAACATAAGAAGGACATGGAACTTTGGAACAAGTCCAGAGGAGGGCCACAGGGATGATCAGGGGGCTGGAGCATGTCCTGGGTTCAGCAGTAGCAGTCATTTTTCTCCTTCTTAGTAGCTGGTGCAGTGCTGTGTTTCTGACTTTCGG
>WYDI02007726.1:0-12215 GCA_009867235.2 Psittacus erithacus | reverse complement strand
CGCGAGTAGGCTACATGGTTTTCTAATTTACCACTAAGCTTAAACCACGACAGAGCACCTCCCGTATGAAGACAGGCTGAGAAAGTTGGGGCTGTTCAGCCTGGAGAAGAGAAAACTGCATGGAGACCTCATAGCAGCTTTCCAGCATCTGAAGGGGGCCTACAGAGATGCTAGGGATGGACTATTCATTAGGGACTGTAGTAGTAGGATAAGGGGTAGCAGGTTCAAACTTAAACAGGGGAAGTTTAGATTGGATATAAGGAAGAAGTTCTTTACTGTAAAGATGGTGAGGCACTGGAATGGGCTGCCCAAGGAAGCTGTGACTGCTCCATCCCTGGCGGTGTTCAAGGCCAGGTTGGACAGAGTCTTGGGAGACATGGTTTAGTGTGAGGTGTCCCTGCCCATGGCGGGGGGGGTTAGAACTTGATCTTAAGGTCCTTTCCAACCCTAACTATTCTGCGATAATTGGGGGAAGGCTTTACAAATAAATGCAAAAGATTGGAAAAAAAAATTAATTACATTCATATTCACAAATATATGGTAGTGGTATATAGCAGAAAAATCCTGTGAAGAGATAGCCTGGACCAGTGGGATCTCTCTGAAGGGCATAGCAGTCAGTTTCATTTTCTGGTATCATTGACAAGGTTGAGACACCAGCCTTTAGAAGATAAGGAGATCCATCCGTCCACACAAGCTGACCTTCTTCCTAAATTGAAATGAAATATAAAACCCATGTACTTTTACATTATATTGATGAACTAAGGCTTTCCTCATTGCAAGTGTATGTCCTAAATCCAAAATTCACAGTTTATACAAATTAATTATATACAAATGTTTTGAATAAAGCAAATATTTCAGTGTAAAATTCTAGCCCTTCTATCACAAAAGATTACAAGGTTATAATATAAGCCACATAAGGCTAATGTAGAGTATCTGATCATTACAAGCAATCTTTAAAAATCACTATTAATCAAATAATCTAATCATCATGGATGGATCATTTTCTAAAAATGTTATTCACATAAAAATAATTCATTCAGTCAAAAATATTAAGAAATTCAATCTGAAAGCAAAAGCAGTTTGTCTAGCCGACAAAAATCCAAGCTAGACTTACAGTCAGATGAGGAAATGCTCTCTTTTCCACCCTCTCCTATTTGCTGGTAGCTCAGCAGTTAGGACACTCACTCACATCTGACTTCACGTTTCTAACCCCTGAGGTAATTCCAGTTTGTTCAGCAAAGCTCTACAAACACTAGACTGGGGCATATGCTTACAGCATTTCAATGCAGACCCCTCTAGTGGAACACGTTTCAGTCTGCACCGCACTAACATATACAAGCATCTACAGGGGATTAATAAAAAACCCAACACATTTTATTCATGACATTGGAGCACTCTCAGGATGCATACCAGCATAACTGCTTCCAGCTATAACAAGCCTGTGGTCCTACAATTTAACTAAATGCTTTAAGTACTATAATTGAGAAAAAGCAAGGTACCACTACAATTTCAAGGCTTCCATTACTTTTCCATTTTGTTAAAGATATTCCAAAGGCAGAAGGAGATACAAAAAAGAAGATTTTTTTTTCATTTCTCTGATAAAACAACAAAAAAATCTGTTTGTTGATCCTAAGCCGAATGAATTGAAAAAGAAAAGAAAAAAAATAAAATAAAATAATATACTCTGATGCCTTTCATTTTCCCAAGAAGGCAAAAAAGATTTTCAGCAATATGAAATAATTCAACTTGTCTTTCAGGAGGACTTGTGTGTCTAGCCTGCTGTTTCTAAAGTACTAGGTAGATCAATGTTTCTTATACTAGTCTTCCTGGGCACCAGTTAACTACAGGCATGGAAAATGACAAGGTACTACTATGATACAAACCTCTGTAGCACGATTTGCAAGAGAAATCCTGGTAAACAGTCTTTGGCTACTTTTTGTCTTTCCTAGCTCTGAAGAACTGCAGAGAGTGACAGAACAGACAAGAGAGTATCACCAAAATGCTCTGTTCATTCTTAGCCAGGGCACTGACCTACATCTCTGGGGTCCCTGCTGTCTTTCATAAGAATGCTCATTTTCATCAGGAAGGGTCTGAATGCAAATGCAGATCAAAATAGGGTTAAAGAGAAACTGTGAGAAGACAAATGCTATAAACTAGTCCTGCTCGCAGTGTTGCAAATTTTCATCTGCGTCACAGTGCTTGGCAGTTTTCCTGAGGCTTCTGAAATCTTCTGAGTAGGTTACAGTCCCAACTTGTTTTCACAGAGTATTTCAAATCCCATAGGTAGTGGGAGAAAAAAAAATGGAAACAGAAATGTAACTCCCTAGTGGTTCAAATATGAAAGAAAAAGTACTTGAATGTTTGCTATCTCAGATTTTAATCAAGTCCTGCGATTTCCAGAGTACGTCCCAAGATCTTTGAACTCCTGCCGTAAGTAAAATTCGGTACAAGTAAAGTTTAAGATTCTCATAAGATGAGAGTAAATGAAAGCAGTGACACTTACAAAGATTGTAACATATTCAGACAGTACTTAAACATACTAATTAAGTACAACTATTTCAGAAATAAGTGCTTGAAAACCAAAGCATATTATTATTCCTTGCTACTCTTTAAACAAGGTACTCATCTAGCTCATTTGACTGACTGCACTCCCACAGCCATAAAAATGCACATAATGATTGAACAGTTGACTAACACTGAAATTCCAAACAGGCAATTAACTCCTTTCTGTGTAATCAGAGTTTACAAAAAAAACCCAACCTTTCTAGCACTCTTTCCAACATGCAAAAATATTATGTTCTCATGGGACATCTATTTCTGGCAGCACCTTACAAATACTGCCTTAATTCTAAAATCCCCAAATGGTTACAATTAATATCACTATGGTGTAAAACTTACAGCAACTCTAAAATCTTATGCATAAAACAGTAACATGTAAAGGCATGTATTTTGGGTGCTTTACTAAGCAGAAAGGTTAGGGTGCTTCTCTAACCATAAACCTAGACAAGTGTGTATTTCCTCATTTTGCAGTTATCCCATTCTGACTTGTTTAGCCCCATTAAGCTATTTAGCAGATTTGTCAAAAAAGACATTTTCTGTCTATGATGTTTACCACTTACCCTCCTGCCCTTTCAAATAACGTTTACTATGTTTTTATTGTTTTTCACAGCATTTTTAATTAATTTGAAACAAAAAGCATTAAATTTCAGAGTGTTTCTAAACCAAAATCCAGTGGCTTTCTCTCAGCCTTCTGATACTTACCACAAAAGAAGTTTCCACTATGCCAAATCACAGGAAGACTGGTTCCCACATTACTGGCAGAGTGTTCCCATCTTTCTGGGAGCTTTCACAGTACTTTTATTTATCTCTATAGCTGTTCTCCAATCACACACCAAACTGAGTCATTTAGTAACAGCAGAGCTTGCATTAAGAACCCTTGTATCCCAAATATGAGGAAGAGAACTTTTTACATGAAATACCTTGCTCTAATCCTTTCTTCTGCTGCCTATCCAGCACCCAATCTGAACACACCTTGCTAAGCTCAACACTCAACACCTGAGACCTGCATCAAAACTGAGAAAGCCAACCCGACTTTGACAGCTGCAGTAACATACTTAAGGAAGATTTAAAATGTGGTAATGCAGCACCACCTACAGGCAAAACAACATCCCAGCGCAATACTCACAAAAAAGAAAAATTAAACAGTTCATTTATAAAATGTCCTTTTTTTCCCGGCTATGGCCTGCTAAGTATTTTAACTATTTGCAATAGGAACAAATAATGATTTCTCTTCTAACAGCTATACAACCAACCAGCTTACTATGTTGCAATTTTTATTCCAAAGATTTGGGTTCTATGTATCAAAATTCTGCTCCCACAAACATAATAACAAAGAAGATAAAATATACTGACCTTTAGGTCGTTAAGACCCATCCATAACATGACTATTTGACTAACTGTCTGGAGATAAGACAAAATAAAATTATGTTCTTCTTTAGTCCCTATATCAAGAAGATGTGCCCCTCGTGAAGATGTTTCACAGGTTTGTTGTGCCACCTTCCACGTCTTGCTCTCCTTACTCATTTGATAGCAGCTGCTTTGGAATGCCACCCACCCTTGTGAACACGTGCCTATAGATGAACAAGGACAGGATTTTAATAATATTCTGTGCCATTCAGGGCAGAGGTACAGTTTAAGATTTTTTTTACAACTATAGAGACATTTTGATGATGACAGGATTTTATTACATCACAACTACAAATGCCCAAAATCCAGTAATTACAAATCAACACTCCTTTAAAATCCTGAGTGTGACAACAACAAACGCTAATATATACCTGTTTCAACTTGAACATCCAGCGACTGAGACACATTTACAAATTCAAGATGCAATTGTTCAAAAATAAACTTAAATGTATACAAGGTGGCAGGTGTCAAATTACTCCATACAAAGAATCCAGTGTGGCTTTTTATAATCTGAGAAGTATCATTCAGTAAAACTGAAACTGAAAATTCCTTGGTCACTGTACTCCAGTTAAAAGACACTGTAGTTGCTGTCACAAATGTTTTGATGTCGTTTTCTGACATTCCACCTAGTAGGCAAAGAAAAAAGAAAAATACTATCTTTACCACAAGGGAGTAATTACCTCAAAGTACTACTACATCAATATTCAGGTTTTTTTTTCTTTAAGAATTGATGAGGGCTACACACAGTAGGGAAAGAAAGGTAGTGGCAAACTGAAAAATGTCTTACTAAGTCATTAAAGAAAGCTATGCTCTTCTTTACTATCATGGTATGTAAACTTATGTCTGAAGCAAACAGAAATAAAAGTGCAAATTTTAAGGAGTGTTTAACTGAGAAAGTACACACTTTGCTAGAATATCAGTTAAGTAATAGACATCAAGCGCATAGCACGTTAATTACATAACCAAGAATTATTTCCTGTAGCTTGCTGAACTTGCTTTCAGCAGAGTCAATGGCTGCTGCAATGTTTTCAGCTTGCTACATATTTTTCTCAGTGATGTCACATGTATTCAGGTCCTCATCTGTATTCCAAAGTTAGTATGAGCGTGTAATGCATACAAAGGTAATGTTAGAAACTATTTTAAAGCAATTAACACAATTAAGTTAGAAAGGACTCTCATTCTAGTACTCAGTGAGACTTGTGGTTCTCACAGATTTACGGCTATAAATGATGGGGTTTTTTAGGTCCAGTGGCCAGACCCACAAACTCTTACACTAAAAGGTTGTCCCAGTTACTCACAGGACTAAAATCCTCTAGCTACGCAATAACCTTTTTAAAAGAGGGACTGTCACAAAGCAGAAACAAAAATATTAAATACTTTTAATTTCTATAAGACAAACAATCACAACCCTATATTGACATGAAATTGCCAGGCTTTAAGTAACTTTCTCCATGGTCCTCTTTCATAAATCTCTTATTTTAAAATTGCTGTAGTATAGCAAAGCCTGTAACATTTAAAAATCTCCAGAACTTTTACACCAGTCCCAATAACTGCAGAATTGTTACACTAACCAAATGAGTTATATAAAATGATTCCTTTTACTCCGCATTGTTGAAAACATATACTGATGAGAAGTTCCTAAATATGTAAGTGCAGGATTATCCCTACTTCTTTCATCTTCAATATTAGACTAAATATAATGATACCAAAATATTTTTTGTGCTACTTTACTTACGCGTCTTAAAAGATTTTACACTTAAGATTCGACCATTTTTTAGGGATTCTATTGTAATATCATACTTCTTATTTTCCTCAAGCAGAACTGTAGTACTGACAGGTTTCTGTTCAACTTTAGAAATGTTTCTTACATTCTGCAAGTTAAAAGAATTTCTGGATATAGTGAAAGCAATAAAAATGCAATTCAGAAATGACGTATAAAGTTTTTAGAAGGGTAGCTTATATTGCAGCATGTCAAACTTAAGGCTGCAGTTAAACTGCAAAATACCCAATGCATTTAAACCAAAAAACTTTTAGAAATCGAAATATTAATAAACACCTTCGTATTAAAATACCCATATTTTCTTTTAAGGTCCAGAATATCTTGGGCTTAAAATAAGAATAACAACCTCCCACAGAGATCTGGGAGTAGTGTCTGTGCCTATCCTTGAGAAGTCAGACTCCTCCTTCAAACAACAGTACCTAAAAGAACTTGCATATTCTTTACTTTGAACATATACCTATCAACCATTCAACCAGACTCAAGCCTTTTCAGTCCCAGTGGCTTCAACAAGACTCTGCAAGAGTGCATATAAATGACATGAATTACAGAATTCAGTGTAATTTTTCCAAACCTTCTCTTGATTTGCTATTTTACATTATATTTTTATAAACAAACGCACAATGCTATTAACTACTGCTACCTACATCTTAAATACATATGGAACTACTTATCCCTTAGATTAACAAAATTTACTTTTTGACTGAAAGCATCTACTTGCTGGTATGTTACAATATAATAATCTGGATCCTCTCCTTCAGGCAATTCTGTCAATTCCATCAAAATTGCTCTAGCAGGCTTTTTCATTTGGCCACAGTCTAGCCCCTCTGAACCCTGTAACAGAAACATACATGAATGAGTGCAGTAGACAATACAGAAAATGTATCTCTAACTAAACAATTAAATAACTGCTTTTACCTAGAACTTGTCAGCTAGCAATAGCTCCTGTATGAACAAGCATCACCAGCCCTACTGTGTCACACACAGAGGCTACATAATTTCTTACAAGTTTTGCAGGTACAGGTTCTACTTTTCCCTCTCTCCAGAGGTAGTCAAACCATGTCAGTTGACCCAAATATGCCCTACTAGGAAAAGAGAAGTCCGTTGTCATTTTAGACAAGAGATCAGAGATTTCACTTGCAATGTACGGATTGCAATCACAGCACTCAGTTGGAAGCTGGAGATCTCAGTCCTGTTCTCACATTACATGGTAAGGACTCTAGTGGCATCACCTTCACAGCTTCCCAAGAAACAGCAGCATTCAAGAGGTAAAGAAACAATTTACTGAACACCTCCCTTCCAATCCAATTTAGACATGGCAGTACAAGGTTTGTTCAGTGTTTCAACTTCTTACAGAGGTCAGTTCATTCTAGATACAAGTCTTACGTAGTTTTGACATACTTTTGACAGTACCTCTGTAATAACTACCTGCTTTTGAAGGCGTCTGGCTTAGCTCTTTAGAGAAGCAGGCTTTTTCTGCGTTTGAATTTCATCTGGAACATAAACTCCAGGCTGCTTTTATCTTACAGGATATAAACTTGAATCAGCTTTAAAATTCAGGGAAATTGGGGCATGTGATGCCAATCCCTATTACGTAACATTTCTTAAAAGACTGCAGTTCTTTAAGTTCTAGGTTGATTTCCTGTATGAAATCAGATGACAAATACCATCATTCAACAATGAACTCAAAATGTCGTTCAAAAAAACAACCCAGAAGTCAAATAAGGCCACTATTAGACTAAAATAAAAATTAGGACTTTTATTATTACTTGGTGGTGTCCTGTAAAGCAATTTACTGCACACCAAAACCCTACAAACAACCCCAAACAAACAAAACACCATAAAAAGCAAAACCACTCTGGCATTCTGTTTGGTTTCAGGTAACTTCCTTTAACTAGTACCAAACTAACGTAACTATAAATCTGCCAAAATCTTAAAGTGAAAAAGTATAAATTTTATAAAGTTTATAAAGCCTTTAACCTCTATATCCATTTATAACAGGGTACATACAACCTCTTGGAAGTCCCTGAACTGCCATACCAGACAAATATTGATGTCATACTCAAAAGCGCTTAAGGAGCACTCTCCCACGAAAAGTAGCGGGCTTTTAGCTGACAGGTGTATAGCTGGTTTGTGTTCTTCAAGAAACACTCTAAAGGGCAGGACAATTTGCTTTTAAAGAGAATTAAAAAGTGCATTTGCAGTAATTGAATAACCACTTTTAATAATTTTCCACCATCAGCATTATTATATGCCATTTTACTGTACATAAATACATACCCCTAGAAGTAAAAACAAGAACTAAATCTGCAAGTGTATACAGATAATTCACTATACTTAGAGAGGGATTTATAACGTTCCTTTTTGCTGCCAGCACCTTGTCAGCACCTTATCCAAAGACCGTAGCTGTTTTAAATAAATGAGTAACTAACTGACTACAAAGAGCTAGCGTTCAAATCTTACTGCAGGCTAGCTACACACATAAACAGGGGGCCTAACAACAAACACTTACTGACTTCTGCTATTGATTACTTCTCAACATATGACTCAAGCAGGCTTTTCAGGCTGAAGAAGAGACAGGAGAAACACAAGAGGTCTATAAAATCTTTAGTAGCCAGAACTGAGTAGAGATTGAGTTTTTCATTTTCTCTTCAAGTACAAGAACTGAGAAGGATGAAACGTAGCTGGTATGCTCCAAATTCAAAGCAAACAAAAAGAGTCAGTTTTTCACAAAATAAATAGTTTATCTGACAAAGCTTAAAATGAGCCCGTTAGAAGTTTCACTGGGCTTCAGAAAAGGCCAGACCAGATCATAGCAGAGAACTACATATGCTCACGAAATATACTGCTACTACATCCATCTCAAGAAGTCCTTATGCTGGAAATGGTGACAAACTAACACAGTACAGGTAATTCGCATCTTATGCTATTTTTACAGTCCTCCTCAAGGATCTGCTTTTTCCCACTGCAGGAGGAATAATACAGAACTCACTGAAGTTTTTACTTCAGTCCGTTCCACCATCCTAAAGAGCCAGGCACTCTCTACTACTCTGCAACTGTCAGGAAAGCTTCCCTAACTAAGGCAGATCACAGACTGCTACATGGTGGCTTCCACAAAATGCACTTGTTCCCAAGCTCAAAATTGGCCAGCACAACCAGACACTATCTGGATATTCTTGAGGAATATACCAGGAGCCTGGGTACCATAGCAGCATTTCATCACTCGAAAATCCATGTCTCTCTTCTCTAAACAAAGGGAATGGTATTTGTACAAGTGACTGACAGAGCTTTTAAGTCACCTTTGCTGCAAAGTGCATTAAGCCACCTTTAAAATAAAGATTACACATACAAAAACTAAATATAGATAGATACAGGAAAGTTAAGCAGAAAGACGCATGTAGTTCCTATGTTATGGGGTTCTTTCAATTAACAATCAAATTAAACACAAAAGGCTAACACACAAATGGCAGTTTTGAATGAGAAGTACAGCTCCTAAAGGTATAGCCAGAGTACATACCTGGGTCCCAGAATGACCCAGAACTGCCACCATCACCATGCATGTCTGCAGTGTCCAAAAAGTGATACAGTGACACAAGCTAGCTTAGGACTTAAAGATGCTGAGATTTCTTACATCTTCCAGGGAAAAACATTAAACCAGAAGCAGCAAGCAATAAAGCAGATTCAGAATCTAAAGAGCTTCCAACAATTTAAATAAGACAGAGAATGCTCAGTAGCAATAAGTGAGAGCTCCCTGTGACTGCTAGAATGAGAAAGCAGCAGTCCAAATCACAAACCATCGAATTTTTAACATTCAATTAGAATATCTATCCACCCTCAGAAAAGGGAGTATTTTCTTACCTTAAAGAAGTATTTCAGTAAAAGCAGGAGAATAATTGCTTGATCCATAAAGAAACACTGTAGTCCCAGTGACGCTTATGTGTTTGATTCACAACTTCAAAACAAAATCATGCCAGAAAATCTAAGACATAAGAACAGAAAAACTAACACGCACTTATAATTCACACAGACACAGCAGCAGCCAATGGTGCACAAGAGGTTTGTGTCTTTGCTCTGGCCCTGCCTCTTCCCAGGCCCCATATAAAGTTTCCCGAGATCAGCAGAAGGCATTCTTTTAACTTCACTGAGTTGTGGTTGTGCCTGTTCATTATCAGTTAAAACCCTTCCGGTGTAAAAGAAAAAGCAAGGGGTTTTGAAGTTTTACTAGTCATTACTGGGTCGAAATTCAATGAAATTAGTGTAAAACCTTGCACTCTCCTCGAGAGGCTCCAGTTGTTTTCCGCAACACACATAGCTAATGAGATGCCCCTTTTGTCAGTGTTCCAAAATACGCCTGGTAACATCTTTCAAGGGCAAGTACCGTGCACGACTGCAGAGCCCACTGATAGGTCTTGCCAGGGTGTACATGAGGAATAAACAGAGTAAGTTTATGTTAATTTCTGTTGTATTTTCTCATCAAAACCAGGTGCACACCAGGAACTACAAGAGCAAGTCTAAACTTGCTTACAGAAAATACAAAATCCTACTTCCTCAATGTAAAAGCAGAGCCTATAAATCCCCTAACTCTCATTAAATCTTCCTGACACACAACACCTACTTAGTGGAGGACTTACTACATTTCTCGTAGGTAACTACAGCAAGTAACTGCCGACAGAAATCCTCGCGGCACCAAGACGACCTGCGCATTAATCAAAAATGAGGAACCGCCACTTGCTTCCGACGGTTCACACATATATACCCCGCAGGACGACGGCCCTCGAGCCGGGCGGCGCTGGGGAAGCCCAGAGCCCAGCAAGCAGGATCTGGGCGGCGGTGGCTGTCACCGCTCGTGAGCCGCATTGCGGGCCCTCCCGTAAGGGAAGAGGCCGCTCCCCTGTCCCGAAGCCAGCAGACACCTAACTGCGGCCGGGCAGCACCTCCGCTCCCGCCGCCTTCCTCTCCTCCTACTCGCTTTCTCTGGAGGGAGGGAGGGTGGAGGCAAGAACGGGGAGCAGCGGGTTCCTTAGGCAGCGGGCAGCACCGTGTGGCGGGGCCTTAGCTGCCGGGCCTCGTGTCCCCTCTTGTCCAGCAGAGCTTCCGCGGGGGCTCGAACCCGCACAATTCCGCTTATGTTTCGCTCCCCAGGGCTCCCGGCCCCGAGGCGGAAGGGTCCGCCGGCAGCTGGGCGGACCGGCCTGAGGGGAAGGCGCGGCGGCAGCGCCGTGGAGCTGTCCCGCTGCGCGCGGTGAGGTTCCGCTGCAGAGCTCAGAGCCTGCCGGCGGCTACTGTAGCTATCGAGGCCAGATGGGAGCCGTGCCCGTTAAGCTGTTTTACAGGGCAGATAGACTGTTTATTTCCAGAGCACTTCGTGATCACCGAGCACAAAGGGAGGCTTTATTAATGGGGCGGTTTTCAAGACAACTGCGGGAGCCATCTCTCTTTTGATCTCATTAAGTGTGTGTGGCACATTCCATCTTCACTCCCTGAAACATAACTCCTTCCTTTTACTCAGCAGTTCTCGTGATTTTTAACATGGTTCACTGTTGGTTTTCTCCAGAATGCAGCATCAGTACAGAAGAAGTTCTTCACATTCCGACGTTCTTCATACAAAAGCTTCTTGTGAAAGTATAAACTACATATATGGGTTTTTTTAGACTGTCTCCTTTGAGGGAGATTCTCGAATCTCTGATCTTAGAGAATCTTTCACCACTGATTTGGATAGGTGTATGACCACCTAATAGAATTATTTGTCAAAAATAGGCAAAAATGGAGGTCTGAAAATCATCAGCATGTGGCTGCCAAGGACTAGTCAATGAATCTTTTTTGCAGTTGCTGGAGTTCATTGTTCATCAGCTCAGAATATGCCCTTCCACCCTAAACTGTGGTGACTTGTTAATGACAATGGCCTGACAATTTTTTGAGTTTCCTTGTCCTATAGGCAGCTTGCACATTCCATTTGGCATTTAGAGAAATCATAGAGAAAATTTGGTACACAGTGTTACGTACAGACCCTTTCGACCATCACTTTTCCTCAATGAAAGCCTTTCTTCTTTCGCGTTAATGTTAAGTGCTAAAGTCTGTCCCTTGAAAGACCTTTTATGTTCACTTCATGAATGTTTTGTGAAAATATGTTCCCAGATGGTTGGGAGTGTGAAATCCAACCTGATCTGAGAAATGCGGTACTAATATCCCACTGTAACTGTAAAAAATTTCTGCTGATGTTTTTGGCTTTCTGCTGCTCCTCCACAATTGCTGTATTGCTACAGTTACGTGTGATGACTCATTTATGTTTTGTCCCGTGTAATAGAACACATGGCTGTAGGACAGGCACCCATACATGATCACACCAGCAGTACAACCTCAAGGTAACCTCTGGGAAAGGATTTCATGAGACAGAGTGTCCTGGGTTCAGCAGTAGCAATCATTTTTCTCCTTCTTAGTAGCTGGTGCAGTGCTGTGTTTTTGATTTTGGCCT
>WYDI02007725.1:0-10027 GCA_009867235.2 Psittacus erithacus | reverse complement strand
TTATTATTGGTGGTAGCAGCAGTGATTTGTGTTATACCTTAGTTACTGGACTGTTTTTATCTCAACCCGTGGGAGTTGCATTCTTTCGATTCTTCTCCCCATCCCTCCGGGGGGGGGGAGGGGGGTGGAAGGACAGGTTGTGGGGGGAAAATGAGCAGGCTACATGCTTTTCTAATTTACAACTAAGCTTAAACCACGACACTTTATCAGCATAATTCATTTAAAACCGTTACGTATTTTGTTTTGGCACTGTGAAAAAAGGCTCTGTGCAATTATAGTATTTGGGGCAGTTCAGAAAACTAGCAGTGACAGCATTGCCTGGTGATTAATACTCTGTACTGGCTTTCTGGCTCTCACAGTGCCTTTGTATATGTTTAGACAACAAATTCCTAGTTATCTAATTCCCTGTAAGGTACGTTAAGTTTGAAAGCTTGTGGAAGTCACCAAGGGGTAAACTGATGTATTACAAAAAGCTGAATTTCTACTAGGACTTTTTCTGACAAAGGTTAAAGGCTGGGACAAAATAATTTTTCATACTGATCAGTTCATACTGGTAACATGTAACTTTCTCTGGAGAGTTTTCAGGTAGTACTGTGGTTCATAATTATAAACATTCAGCAGCAGCTCAGAAAAAGGATAATCTGTTCTGTTGAGAAGCAGTGTAGAAAGGAGTACTTACAAAGGTAAGCATTTAAAAGGGATAAATGTAGAGTAGAAGTACAGTTCTGTTGAAAACTTGGAGAAACTTCTACACTGTGTGCCACAGAACAAACTCAGAAACTGATAAGTTGATTTGGATGGTAAAGCTAATAGAGCTAAAGGTTTAGAAGATATTGAGCCTTGATGGGACTTTAAATACTGAAGTTTAAATCAAGTATGTTGTCACATGAAACATGGCAATTGCCCCATGTGGAGAAGGGTCAAAGGCAGATAGATCAAAACAGCATAAAATAACTGTGGTAACTGTGTTTGGAGTACAGTTGTAAATGGTGTTTTCATACAGATGTGCCCAGTGCTGTCAGTCATTTATTCTCTAGGGAAATAGCGGAACTTCCAAAGAAAGTTAATCTATATTAACGTGAGTCTTGTGAAGAAGCTGTGTGCACTTGTGAACGGTTTAATTGGCGTAATAGAATAGCTCCCTGAAATGATGTTTGAGCATAAGGCTTTGTCATGGGTTCAGCAGTAGCAGTCATTTTTTCTCCTTCTTAGTGGCTGATGCAGCCACTAAAAAATGGTACGTACCTAAGTTATGTCTACTCTCAAGTATTATGTTACCATATGGTACTTACTTGTAATTCACTAATAGTACAGATTGACTGAGAAAACAGTAACTTACCCCATTTTCCAAAATGCAGCTTGATGGTAAATTAGAAGGCAACACATCAGCTCTGGAATATTGTAAATGAAAATAATTGTATTGAATACTAATCATATATCTAATAGCTTCTTTTGATATTGCAGGAAACAGCATACTCCATTCAGCAGCAGACAGTGTGACAAGTGCAGTACAGAAGGCAAGTCAGGCTTTGAACGAGCGTGGTGAAAGGCTAGGTCGAGCAGAAGAAAAGACAGAGGAGCTGAAAAACAGTGCTCAGCAGTTTGCAGAAACTGCACATAAGGTAAGATTTGGGTGGGATAAGGCTCTCAGTAGCTTAAAGTCGAACATTTCTTTATTTTGAGAGGAGGAAGCTCTAGAAAGAATTGCAGTCTATTACTGTTTACAAACAGCTTATTGTTTTCCTTGTTACATTTCCTCACTTGGCAGATTTCTGGTTTGTAACTTCTGTGTGCAGATCCAAGGCTTGCTGCATTTCTGCTTGAATTGAAACTACCTGTCTTCAGTTTCGTGAAGCCTATATCAAATCCATCTTCCCACTGCTGTTTGGCACAATTACTCATACTTTGTGCAGCAGTAGAAATTGTTGTTAATCCCCTTTGATAAGCAGTGATTATCTGTCTGTTTCTGAAGATGTATCTTTTTATGTCTGGAAATGTGATTTAGGAGGATTTTAAGGAATTATTCTGTCTCAGGAATGTATGGACATTTTCTGTGCTTGATGGAAGGTATTACAGTACTATGCCTGATGCTTTTGCGTATGGATAATTTTGCTGAACTTCCATCTCTGATGGAAATTCGACATCCAAAGCGTTTGATTTAGTGGCTGTGTAACACATCCACAGCAGATAAAATGTTTTTCAAAAAGAAAAAGGGTAAAAGTTTTCTGAATGTGCTTAACTATTTTAGCATGCAGGCTTGATAGTTTTGCTGCTTAGCACATGCATTAGGCTTTGTCATGCTTATGCCAAACAAATGCCTGGCTACTGTGATAAACACATAAATGTACCGGCTTTCACAAATCATAGGTGTTGCTATGTGGATATAACTGTATGAGTTTGCAATAACAGAAACAAATCTTGCTGAAGACACAAGATGAGACAACCAGTTGAAAATGGCCAGAACTCTTGAGTAAAACAGAGGCACATAGCAAAAGAATTTGTAAAGGTAAAAGAGGAAAAAGAAAAAAAAAGGGGGCTTGATATAAGAAAAGCTAATGCCTGGAAAATGTGGGGTTAAAGTACTTTTAGTTTAACTTAGGTTGAAGATAAAGAACAATGTTTGTGTTGTAAGTCTGTGGTAAGATAGCAGGATTTAGTGGCCCCGTTAAACATGAATGAGTTATTTCACACCATCCTTCAACTTATCAGTTGGTTTAGGGACAGTGCCTTCCAAACATCTGCTGGCTTTGGATACTCGTCTGCCCATCCTGCAATAAATTTTGCAGGATGGACACACTGTTCTAAATTTTGCCAGCTATCAGAAAAATTATAGATATGGCTGGTTTCAGATAGTTTTGTGATTACTGGAGCATCCAACTGTGCCAAAGGTGAAAAGTGCACCATGAGGAAGACTGCTTACTTCATCCTCAAGGCCCCAGTCCACAGTCACCAGAGGGCAGTGTGCAGACGCCAAGAGGAGGAGACTTAAAAGCTTCTGAAGCTACTTATAATATTCCCTGCCTATACGTGGGAATTATGAATATGTATATGACTAATGCAATAGTGAAAATATATAAACCTGTAACAACAATCAGTGTGCCTCTGGCTACAGTCACGTGCCCAGCGCTGTTGCTTTTGCTTTATTGACTTTGTCCCTCAATAAAACCCTGTTATCTTGATTAGAGGAGTGAGCTCATATTTCACACTACTGCATTAACATTAGGAAATCCTGGATTGGTATCTTGCAGTTCTATACAAACCTCTGTCTTATGTTGTCTTTAACATGTCACAAAACAACTTATTTTGATATTTACTGGGATAATCCTATACTCATGGTCTATTTAGATTAGCATGGTTCAGCTTAGTTGCCAGAGTATGGTATGAGCCTGCTCCTGGACTTTTCCGTCTAACGCTAACACCTTCTCCCACACACAGTGATGATAACTATGCCAACTTAGAAAACCAACCTTAAAACAGCAGCTGCCACTGCTTCTGGGATAGAGGACAAAAAGTTTGCTGCTTTAGCATAAAGCATAGAGTGCTGCCTGGTAAGGATTTCAAAAGTGAAACATGCCTCTGATATATGAGCCAATATGAATCTTGAATAAGATTTGAATAGTGTGTGTTGCTCTTTCATCTTCACATGTGCAGAAGAGCAGTTCCACAGATGAAGACATGCTGTGAGCTGAAACAAAGCTTTTTATCAGGTTCTCTTAGGAGAATCTTACTTTGAAAATCTTACTTTAAAAATTTTAGGATTAATGCATACAGTATTATAATAAAAATACAATCTTTGATAGCCTGTGTTGTACCATATTTAGAAGCAAAAGCTTAAAAAAAAAATCCTGATATAATAATTCAAAACAAAAGTTGAAGGGAAATGTAGGAGAAATGGTCCATTCCAAAAAACCATCCACAGTGCAAGGGTTTTGTTGGTTTTTTGGGGTTTTTTTAATCAAATAAAAACTTCTCAATCTGGATTTTGTTCATAGTCATTTGAGTTTACATGTCTCTGGCAGTAAGTGAGAATCTTTTATGCAGGAAATGTCTAAGTGATGCAGAACAGAAAAGGATAATCTCCTTTTGGACTGTCCTGCACTGAGTTTTATGAAACCTTTCTGCCAGTCCAGTTCTAGAGGTTACTGCTGTTCTTCAGATGAACGTGAGATCATGTCCTGATGACGTTATCCCAGTTGCCAGCTGCCTGAAACAGCAGTGTGACAGTCTTTCAGTGGATTATAGTTAAGCATCTGTAATAAATGCTCAGGTTTTGTCTTTTTAAGAAGAAAATAACATCTTTATGTTTCAGGAGAACAAATACTTGTCATTTATTGATCATAAGGAAAATGTGGGAGAATGAGGTTTACAGCATTTGTTGGTTTTTTGCGTCTTTGTTGGGTTTTTTTTTCCAAAGTTTTCTGTATTGGTCCCCCAAGTCTTGAATTGTGTCTTAGAAGTACAGTAGTCCTGCAATTCCTTTTCTGTTACCTCACAAAAATGTATAGGGCAGCCACACAGGAATGTATTAAGTTAGGGAAGACTGTTGGTTTATAGCGATGTGCTTTGATTTGCAACAGGGTTGTTTGGGTTTTAGTGGAGCATTTAGGAATAAGTACAGTGTTGTTTATTGTTAATGTTCTTCTGGTTAAGTCTTTGAGGAGCAGCTACTGCTGAGACCTTAGATGTTGTTTGTACAGAAGTGAAAGTTTATTCACTTCAGTGAAACCAGGAAAGTGAGATCCAGCTGAGTGTTGCATAAATGGCAAAATTAGAACTTTCTGACAAAATACTAACAGTGAGAAAAGCACCAATTTTAACTTAATAGCACGTGTGTGAACACTTCATTCAGCAGAGTTCAGATTTTGGTTGCTTTATACTTGCCTTCCATAAACAGTAAATGTACTTTCAGATGTCAGCCTGTAATTAATTTTACTACTACAGTATCATGACTGGATACAGATTTTTCTTACAAATTGATTTCTATATCTGAACATTACTCAGGCAACAAACAGGAGTAGGAAGCCATTACACAGCTGGAAAAATGTTACGCAGTTGCAATCACAGAAGCATGGTGGAATGACTTGCACGACTGTGCAGTGTCAAAGTGCTGCAATGTACGGCTATAAACTCTTCAGGAGGGATAGGCGAGGAAGGAGAGGCAGTGGGGTAGCCCTGTATGTTAGAGTGTGGTTTGACTCTGCAGCTTGATGATGGGGATAGTAAGACTGAATGTTGATGGATAAGAGTCAGGGGGAAGGTCAAATGAGGCAGATCCCATGGTGAGTGTGTTACAGAAATCCTTGAGCATCAAAAGCTTATGCAAATTAAATTTGAGTAATTTATTGGTCAACTTTTCACTGATAGTAAATGAAGAAATTTTAACTGTACTTAGTTCTTGCTAGTTCTGGTTTCTAGGTGAGTTTCTTACCTCAGCTTTGTTAGCATGCTATTATCTGCAGATAATACACAGAAATAACTTGAGTTATTTGCCTGGTTTGCAGTTTATCTGCACTTTTTATACAGGATTTAAGTCACTTTAGCTCTTTCCCCTCCCTCTCATTCAGTTTTGAGTTATTTGAAATAGAAATAATGAGTAATTACAGAGGTAGAAAGGCAAGCAGGCCTTAATTTTTCATCATTATGTAATGGCAGAGCTGCTGAACAGGTCTAGAATTTCTGATTGTATTTAACAATCCAGATCATTAAGTTGAAATGCCCGTTCTTTTAGGCACGTCTTTGTTTCTAGTGTCTTGCTGTAGCTCTCCTTACAGATAGCAAAATAATGGAACATTGGGAAATATGGCTCTGAAAGCAAACAAATCCTGATGCCTCAGTGTGGCAAAGGGAGACTTTGCCCATCTATCACAGTAAAGGGAATGACTGCATGTCTGTGTGCAAAGGAGTTACAGATTGCAGGCATCTTTTGGAAAATTTGGTTTACAAACTCTTCTGATCCAAGCTAGTTACATTAGCTTGATGTAGCTGTTGTTACATGAGCTTCCTTTAATTAATTTTTTCTTTCTTTTTCAGCTTGCCATGAAGCACAAATGCTGAGATACTGTCCAAACTTGAAATCTTCCCAAGAGAAACTGAAAAGGCTACATTCAGCATCTTTTACAGGAGATCCAGACTTCTGTGTGCTTTTTTCTTCCAGTTCAGTGGAGATGCATTCTTTCAGTTTCTGTGCAGGAAAAGGTGTTGCATTTCTACCTTTTTGACTTTTGTTCCTCTTTTGTAATATTGCTACACAGTCCTGCAGTATTTTCTACCTGTATTTCATTTGTTACAGAAGTGAAAGCAAACAGGGGAACTGGACCAAATGACAAGCTGATCAGGATTTAAATAGTAATATTCTTCCCCAGTTGTATGGAAAATTATTTAACTGGTTGTGGACATATGTGTGGAAATAAAATCCAAAGAAGGGCATACTTTTCATTTTATGTAGCATCAGCAGAATGAGAATGTTGGAATTGTACACCTGGGGTTGTAACTAATAGAGAATAGACTGCTTTGTCCTGAGAAACAGAAAAGCTTGTTTCTTCTACCTGATGTAGGAAGTTTTGCATGTGCCATCACCAGCATTCAGAAGTGCATATCTGAATTTCATATCTGAGTTATGCATACTCCTGTTTTCACTTCTGGATTGATTATTTGAATAGTATAATGAAACCTACAGAATGTATGCTTGAGGTTTCAAAATTGAGGAGAAAAGTGAGATTTACATCAGTGTGAACATGGCTGTGCCTCAAATACAATCTAGAATTCCACAATCTGATAATGACATTTCATCATCTATTTACCTGAGATTCTGTGAGTAAAGGCCTAAGTAAATGACAATGCAAAGGCCTGGGAAAATGAGAATGCACTATTTTCCGACACTTCAGAAACTTGTCTGATTAGAATGACTTTTGTGTTAGGTAGTGTTATGATTTCTAATATAGAGGCTTTCAAAAAGCATGTCTCAGTACATTAGTGTCATAACTTCTGGTTTGTGTCTCAGTTTTCAATATATATATTGTCACTGGAAGGGTGACTTCTTCATTCTGTATTCACTATATGCAATATATGCACTGTATTCTCTTAAAAAAAAATGTAGGTTACTCTTTTCCTTCCACCACTGTTTTCTTAACAGTTTTTTGAGATCATCTAAGACACCTTTAGAGTGAAAAGGGGGAGGATGCTGCACTTTTTTGTTTCTTTGGGTTTTTTTAACCAGTAAGTTGGAAACAGAAATCCTGACAGAGATTTCAGCCTTCATCTTCTGAAGATGCCTGCTCTCCATTTTTACCAGATTGCTGGCATTGTATGAATGTACTGTAGTTTTCATTTTCAATGTAGAATAATATTTTTGCGTTATAAATGACACTTTGAAAAGTCTAAAATCTTCAGAGCAGTGCTTGTAAGGGAGAGAAAAACTTCTGTTAGTAATTGAGAGTATTTTAGCTACTGCAAGCTGAAGTAACTGAAAATCTCATGGAAATACCCTTTTTGTGAAAAGATGCTTGGCTTTACAAAAACATTTTCATTTGAATAAAGACACTATCTAGTTAACAGATTTCATTCAGACTTTACATCTGGTTTTTTTGGGGTTTTTTTCCTGTAATTTGAACTGGTTTGTATGAAGATTTTTGTTGAATTTCACACTGGGAATTGAGAGAAAGGGTAAATTTGTCATCTCTGTAGCACCATAGGATCATTTAGATCTGTTTAGCATCAGCTCTAATAGTTACTACACCCAGCACTGTCAACTGAAAAGGAATTTGGCCGCATCTGTTATAAATCAGAACAGGCTCATTAACAACATGAGTTCTGAATACTCCATTGAGCTACATACAATTAATTTTTGCCCTGGAAAAGTTAGTGGCTTTCTGAGCACTATTCTAATAACTATGGGTATTTCTGCAAATTAACCAGAAAAACAGTCCCTCATTAAATATTAAATTTCTCCTGGAGACAAAGTATTAGGCTATTTTTAAAAAATGTCTGCATTAGAAATGGGTCAGGGTGTCCTTTTTGACCACATAGCTATCTTCTGTCATTATACTTTCCACTCTTTTCATAACTACATTCTGCTGCTAAACTCACTCGTCTTTCTCTTGAGAGAAAGAAGGAATAAGTTTTGAACTGCTGCCATCTAGCTGGTCTTCTGAGCTTGTCAGTAATTTAGAAGAAATGTCTAAAATCCAGATAAACCTGAAAGAATGAATTATCTAAATTCAGATAAGAAGGCATAGATTTTCAGGTATTTACATGAATATCAGCTGGACAGGCCAAGGTCACAGGTGCACTGTGCAACTTTTTGTGAGTTGAACTATTCTAGAACATTGCTTTAGTCTCCCTAACAGTTTTTCAGCTTTTTTTTTTTTTTTCCTGTTCTCCACTTAAGTGTGTTGTGTTACGTATCATAACTCAGGACTTTTATCCAACCATCAAAAGCCATTTTCTATGGGAATTTTGAGTAACCTAGTGTTATTAAATGAAGGAAAAACGGTTTGTCTGTGTGTTTACTTTGTTCTTGCTGTTCATTAAATGACAAGATATGGTAGTTTATAGAAAAAAAATTGGAGGTGTATAAATGTCTATCCAAAATCTTACAGCATTTCAGTTTCCTTCTGGAACTGAGCTTGTAGTGTATACAACCTAGTATTATTAGATAGTCATGTATATAGCATATACTATAATTCAGGTTAATGTTTCATATGAAAGAATGTATTTGTAAATTGTAATGACATCAATAGTTTCTCTATCTTTTTAAAGTTCTGCAAAGAATAAAAATATTGTGAGGTTTCACTACTGTACTGCAAACTCTGTCTTAAAAGGCTACTTTTGTGTCTAGCAAAAGTTGTGCATTATGTGAAATATTAGCAAAAATGTTCTCTCTAAAAAGTGATCTTAACGGTTGGTAGGTTTTGCTATAATATACCAGAATTGTAGTACTGGTAATTGTAATACTTGCTGGTATCCGTTGTAACCAGTTCCTTGAAAGTTCTCAAAGATGTAGAAATTATTTTGTGCCGTTCTGGGGAAAAAGCGGGACCGGCTCTCTTGAGTCATTTCTGGAAACCCTGATTTTGTCATTAAATACTTTAACTGTGATGAAAAGAAAACTGTCCTTGGATTATTTGAGTTGTCTATGCAAGATATAAATTATTTGTAAATGACACTTATATTTCACTCCACCAGAATTATATTTCACTCTAGCAAAACTGAATAAAAATTAGTTTCCACTCTCATGATGAACACGTTCTGTGTAAAGAATGCTGTAATTAAAAAAGAAGTAATGGGAAGAAGTTTGAAGGATTTTGTGTCCAAGGAGATTCTAGACAACAGGTAACTCAGGTTTAAGTTAGCATCCTACCTAAAGGCTGTATAGGTTAAAAAGAACTTCTTTGTTAATTTTCTTTCAATTTGCTATGAAGTACTTATTTGCAAATTATTGCTAATTTCTTTTGGCCATTAATTTTATGGATAATTTTTTATCTAGGCAAAAGCAATTTTAATTGCTATATGGGAATAAAACCAAAGGTGAAATTCTTCAGAAAAAAAAAGACACAGAGAAACAACCCCATGTATTTGACTGAGAGCTACTTGTAGAAAAATCATTGAATATTAACTGACTGCTGCCATCTGTCTTTTTTTTAGGCTTAAATGGGGTCCTAATCCTAATTCCAGGATGCTAGTCCCAAAAATGTACTGCTGAAAAATCTTGTCACCTTGTTAAATTACTTTGCTTGGTAGGTAAATCTTGCTGGAATGCATGTTACCCATCCAATGTTGAATGCCATTGTCCTGGGTTCAGGAGTAGCAGTCATTTTTCTCCTTCTTAGTAGCTAGTGCAGTGCTGTGTTTTTGACTTTCAGCCTGGGAGCAGCGCTGATAACACCAATGTTTTTAGTTGCTGCTTAGAATGTTTGCTCTGACCAAGGACTTTCTTAGCCTCATGCTCTGCTAGGGAGGAGGGGAAGCCGGGAGGAAGCAGAGACAGGACGCCTGACCCAAACTAGCCAAAGAGGTATTCCATACCACA
>WYDI02007723.1:0-12537 GCA_009867235.2 Psittacus erithacus | reverse complement strand
CTGTTCAGCCTGGAGAAGAGAAGGCTGTGTGGAGACCTCATAGCAGCCTTCCAGTATCTGAAGGGGGCCTACGAGGATGTCAGAGAGGGACTCTTCATCAGGAACAGTAGTGACAGAACAAGGGGTAATGGCTTCAAACTTGAACAGGGGAGATTTAGGTTGGATATTAGGAAGAATTCTTCACTATGAGGGTGGTGAGCCACTGGCACAGGTTGCCCACAGAAGCTGTGGCTGCCTCACAGTGTTCAAGGCCAGATTGGACAGGAGAGCAACCCGATTTAGTGTGAGGTGTCCTTGCCCAGGGCAAGGGGTTGGAAGTAGATGATCATAAGGTCCCTTCCAACCCAAACCATTCTATGATTCTAAGGCTCAAAAGTCTTGCCTGGTGAGGGAAGAAAGGAGACTGCGTACTGTACGTTAACGGTCTAGGCAGATTTACTTTAAAAATAACCTGCGTACTCATCAGTCACTTTGAAAAATAAACACATTAAAACATCAAAAGAGGCCTTTCAGCAGAAAGAACAGTCTTTCACTACACATAATATAGGGCTCACTTAAATTACCCCTTGTGAGGTTTATAAAACATCTTGCTAACACTTCCTCCTTATCTCCTATACTCCACTAAAACCCCATTACTATTCCTGTCTTCTCGCCTTAAGAGAATAAATAATAATAAGCTCACTGTCTACAAGGTTTATGGCTGTTGAAATTTGCCAGTCACCTGCCATTTCCTTGCAAAGAGTAAACTCAAACCTGTCCTTGAGAGAGTTGTAGGGCAGCTGAGCTGCTGGTGCTGACCCTAGGCTTTCTGAATCCATACTGTCTCAGAGCTTATCATAAAAATGTTGGTTTTTCCATCAAAAGAAGCTTCCACTGAACAGCTCTGTGAAACGAGCTCCCATGCCTCATACTCCTGTATTAGGCCTGACTAGAGATGTGGGATGCTAAAAACAGAGTTGTGCTTTTGTGTGTTCCACAGCAGCATTCATTCTGCCTGCTTTCTTGCGTCCGTACTCCTTCCCTTCACAGGGGCATTAAATTTTAACAGCATATGTGGAATAGAAGGAATAAAAAAGGAGATGAGGTCTGACAGAAAATGTAACAGAAAATACATGCAGTGCATAGGATGCTCTGTGTCACATAAGGAAGAGGGAGAGAAGAGGAAAACAAAACTAAATCAGACTGCAGAGGGGAAAGAAGGAACGGTATGGAAGGATGAATGGGAAGACAGTAATCTCAATTCTCAACTCCTAAATTTCTTCCCATGTTCTCTAACAAGCTTCATTTCTTTTGCTAATTGCACAGACCTGAAGTAGTCTGATTTGAAATCATGCAGAAGTTAAAAGTCCTCAGCTTTGAGCTTCCACTCCTAATAGCAAAAGGCCAAATTAGAAAATATCAGAGAAGCTGATTTGGCAAGAGACACCAGGACACCAGTATCACAGCAGGAATTATTACTTTGCTGCTTTCCTTTCCCAAGCTGTGTGCGCTGATTTTGGACTAACACTCCTCTCCGTGAGAAGCAAATGAATAAGGGAGCTAGCGAGAGCTGTATGTATTTTCTATCATCACCACCAGCTCAAAGAACCTGAATGGGAACTGAAAACATGGTATGAAGTTAAGGAAACAACACTCTTAACTACTTTTTCAACCAGGCAGGAATTTTTGGTCCAGATATTTCTTTTAATAGTCTGCTTAGCAGAGAAACACAGGTAACAATGACATGTAACAGTGTTACTGCTAGCATTGTATGAATAGAATAAAAATAGAAAAGTGTCAATAACAACCTAAAGACAAACCAAAGTAAGCATACAGTCTCAGCGCAGAAATTACTTCTTTAACCATCACTATTTTGTACGCTTTATCCTTTCTAGCATGATTTATTCAGGGACTGTGTTAGCCTCGGTATTGCTCCCATTACTTTCAGTACAAAATAAAAGTCTGTTGAGACTTGGAAATAAAAAGGTAATTGAAAGTTGTATAAAATTACTACAGAGATTAAACAATGCCTATTCCCCAAGGTCATGTCAAGATCCATGTACATGTAATGTTTCATACAATGTAAGCTATTCAGTACAAATGATGAGGAAGAATAAAATGTTCCCATTACTCTTTCCTAACAGATTTATTAAAAGGAAATCATAAATTAAAACAAGTAGGTTAAACACAAAAGGAATAATTTGTTCATTGAGATTGCCAGGATAGTATCTTCAGTTCAGTCAGACTGGCTACTGCACCAATAGTAAAACCAATAGTATTTTTCTTTAAGTCCCAGCTCTGAAAAAGTACGACAATTTAAAGGATCACTTGTGCCTATTAAAGCCCAACAAGAACACAGTGGGATTTTAAAGTCCGTATGATATTTCAGATTCAAATATGGGTTGGATGCTCTCCTCACTTGGGCTGCTTTCCTGAAGTGGGATTACATGCCCTGGTTTTGCAAATATTCAGGCACATGCATGGCTTTTTGTTCTCGAAGTGCATAGTGCAAATCAAGATCTGTACTCATCATTAATTCATTTTTCTGTGAGGCTATGTTGTATCATGTTTTATAATGTAAGGAACAGTATGCAAAATTCTATCATAAATCATACTCTGTCATTTCTAAACAGATTTCTGAAACCTGAAACTTAAATATCAAGTTCCTAAATGCAGCTATGGCAAAACAGGCCACTATTGTACCACGTTTGCACTGAATACACTGGCAAATTGCAGTGAGCATGGCTGTGTGCAAGTTTGAAAGCCAGTTTCTATGTAAGGATCAAAAAATGGGTACCAGAAGTCATACATTCATCATTTCAGTCTCTTTTAAAAAGAATACTATAACATTTATTCTTATAAAGCTCATAAAAATAAATACTCCCAACACAGAGATTTATGATACAAACCAGTACCCACTTCAGAAAAACAACACTTTGATATAGAAAGGCCATGAAAGATCATTCAGTACTTCGGTATAAACACACAATCTATTTTGAAATTCCCAGATGCATGGGCTGCCACCCGTTTCTTCAAAGATTTTATCGGATGTGTGCTCATACACACTTTAAAATGGACTGAGGTCTATTAAAATGCATCAAAGTCTTAAAAAAGCCTGCGATCCATTCATGCATATAGACAGTGAGCTACAGACAAATACCACCACTGTAATAGCTTTCCAGTCAAAAAACCACAACTTTCATTCCTTGATTTCCCTTCTCTGCCCTAATTTACTATAACATTTAAAGACTTCCTAACATTTATGCAATCTTCGCAATTAATCTTCAGTCTCATATGAATTTTAGCCTTTTCTAGTGTATTATGGAAAGCAATGAATTTACAAGCAGACAAATGATAAAGAGTAATGCATATTCATAAAGGTATGGGTGCCGATTTGACTGAGTCTTTCATGAAGTCTTGGCTAAATGAACAGGAGAAGAGTCACCATATAGATTACAATTATAATTATAGCTCCCCTGGACAATCTTAGTAAATCATT
This sequence comes from Psittacus erithacus, assembly GCA_009867235.2. Taxonomy (NCBI): domain Eukaryota; kingdom Metazoa; phylum Chordata; class Aves; order Psittaciformes; family Psittacidae; genus Psittacus; species Psittacus erithacus. The sequence goes on along the minus strand of WYDI02007723.1, from coordinate 9,059 downwards.
AATTCTTCATGTTACTATTTTAGCTTGTCAAAAAAGCCACAACCCTAGTAGTTTTCTAGTTCCCCATTCTACTTACAATATCCCTAGCCCACTGTAATTTTTAATTGGCCTGCCATTTCAAGTCAGTACACCGCAAATCCTCAGGACACCCCACAGAGTATAATACTTTACACCTAACAGTGACACTGGCAAAGATCAAGGATGGAGAAAGAAATTTTAATTTAGCTGATGGGTTCAGCAGGCAGGTATTTAGCAGACGTGACACATTACCCGTATCTGTGCTCCTCCTTCTACCACCTCCAGCCTTTTACAGATTAATTTAGGCCAACTGTCCAAACCCATGAAGGCCCATGGAGTAAGGCACAGCAGTCAACCCATCCACAAGATAGGATGATTAGCACTTAGAATGAAACTCTGTGAACCTCTATCATTATTTTAATGGCACTCTATGTGCTAATTTTAAATGTAACAGCTGCTTCTCTCAAGTTCTAGCTAGAGAATTTTGCTAAAGATCACCTCTAACAGTACAATCTAAATTCAGTGAGTTCATACATAAACATTTATATTAGCTACTCAGTGAACAGTAAGATGTGTGGGTTTGGGGATTTGGCTTTTTTGAAACATTCTATATGTACTGGCTAAGATCAGGAAATAAACTGTGATATCAATACTGGCATAAAAACCAAACAAACATGAAACCAAAGCATTTAAATAATAAAAAAAGTCTACAAAGCTATGCTGAACAGTTCAAATCCAAAATTTTCCCTAGTAAAGGACTACACAGTTAATTCCAGTTACGAAACACTACTTACCCCTGTATAAGCAATAAAGTCCCTGGGTAAAATACATCATTGCTTCAACTGGCCTGAGAAATGCCCCAAAAATAGCGTATCATATGACCTGTTACTAGGGTTTTACAAAACAACTAGTTTTGAAACAACTCTTCCTTCTTCAACAGCATTGTGCAGGGGAAATAGTTTGATTTCTATAAAACATATTCTGAGTTTATCAATTATTTCTCAAGTAACTTGAGTTTATCAAGAACTTACCAAAGGAAGGCTACTCTGGAGAAATCAAATCTTACTTTGAGATCTTCATGAAGCACAATCTATGATCATTTCCAGGTCTTTCAGGTACAAGTTCAATTAATCTAAGTTCAATTCACCACAGCCTGATGGCTGGCCCTACCCCAGCTCCACTTGTCACAGAGCATTTCCCCACTGTCAAACACAGCTGCTGGAACAGTCAGCAAGAAAGAGAAATGATCCTGCAGGCAATTAAATGTGTTCCTCCCGGAAGGGCTTCAAACAGGAGAGAGACCTCCAACTACACTGAAAGGGAAGACCTCGTGCAGAACAAAGTACAGCTGAATCATCTTTCATCTGGTCTTCTGTATTTGACACTATTTGGAGATTATGGTTGGTTTGATTGTTTGTTTGTTTTTAATGTGTGAAGCCCCATAAGCCCATGCAACAGATCAAGCTTATGGCTTATTAAGACTAGGATTGTAACTAGAAACATTACTTTTCCCCAATGGCAGGCGACATCACCCTCCAGCCCCACAGCAGGCATATTTTCTATCACAGCTATCTGAAACATTCACTAAAAAAGGCAGAAATTCTAACAGCTATTGCCTTTCAGATTGTCAAATCAAGTTGACAATCTGAAAACAGTAATTTCTACAGCCAAAAAAGGTTTCTTGGGGAAAAAAAATGAAAAGGTATAATAAAACTTTCCTGCTAAAGCTACCAGAGATAACTATCTCTAACTTTCCCATTATCTTCTAATGTGCTTCTCATTAGCTTGCCTTCATCTCTGGCATCTAGCTATCGCCTCTCTCCAGGAAAGGGAGAATGAAGGAGGGAGGGAGACTGCCCCTGTTCCCCAGGCTGGCTTTTGAATGCAGCTCCCCAGCTAACTGTGCTGACCATTATTCACACTAGACAAAAAAAAAGTCATAAAATCAAATTTTAGTAACTTGCTGTAGAGTAACTTTCAATAAGAGTGTATTTGTAGATTTGTAGTATTAGATTTTTCTTTAATTGGACCACCTACATCTATCATACTTCTGTCTTTACCACAGCCTTTCTAGGAAGCAACACACAACAGCCTAGCCTGAATACTGAGCCAGTAAACTGATGCATATGCCAGCATGTAAGCTGGCTACAAATCCAGAAACCTGGCCGACAGCAGAGCCCACACCTTTGACAGCCAACCTATATATCATGAACCTCTCAGCTACCTACTGATGTGGCCCTGCCAGGAAAGGCCATGAACATCACGCAGTGAGCACTATACTTTGTGCTGCTCATTGGTTCTGTAGCCTGGGGGGGACCTTACCCACGGTCCCCTGGATGTGAGACCAAGAGTGTGGGAGGTAGGAAAAGGAGGAGAAGCATGACTGCATTGTCTTGCTCTGTCTAGGATAAAATCATTGAAGCTGTTGAGGTCCACATGGCAATGGGCAAAACCAGGGCATCTGTATCTGGCTGCTTTCCCCCTGGCACTGCTCCCATGGGAAGCTGCAAGCATGTCTGGTGAGGTTCGGATCGTAGTGCTCTGGTGTGATAAGATGCATCACCTCTCATAGATGTCCAGCTCTTTTACATCCTCTATTTAGACAAATGTCTGGCATCTGGATAAAAGTCAGATGGTGTGGGTCCAACTCAGAAAAACTGGAACTGTCGGCCAGCACAGGGATGCACTGGGACGAATATCCAGATGGAACATCTGTTCCCTACTGCACATCCTTCGTAATTGCCATTGATCCTGAAACATTATTAGGCTTCCCTTCGGTCCAAGATTAACCCAGCTAACAGATGTGTTGGCAACCTTCAAAGGCAGAAGGGTTTGGTTGTGTGGGTCATTGACCATCTTCTTAAGGAAAAGGCCAATAATCCAGATGCCCTCCAACTTGACAGAAGGGGAGCCAACCTTGCAAGAAATAGGCCGATCGGGATGATAAAACTAAAACCAAAAATGAAACTGACTAGAGGGAAAAAATGAAAATTCATCTGGCAAAAAAAAATAAAAATCAAGATTTGGGAAACAAATTTATCTGAAATTCCTAAAGATGGGAAGAGAAGATATCGTATCTGCAGCAGAACTAGAAACTTGTGCGCTAGACAGGAGATGTCAGAACAATTACTGTATAAAGAAAAATTTAATCTGACTATAATAATTAATTTTTCTTTAAATTAAGATAAATGTTTATCTACAGGCTGCTAAAATTTAGATAGAATTCCTTAATTTAGGGAAATCGAAGGTTTGTGTTGCGCAAGTCATAACACAGGATCACTGCAGACTATTATTAAGTCTTTGGTATATCGAAGATAACCACAGCAAACAGTGACAAACAGCAAGATTAACTTGAGCAAGGTGGCCAGTTACAGAGATACACACTGTGTATGAGAAGAAACTGAAAGGTACACAGAGTTAAACATCTCTGCTGGACTGCAGCGCTGTGAAAGCCACCGGTGCACAACAATGCCATGCAGGAACTGCCCAAGGCCCAAGAACGAACACTGAAGAGCTGAGAAAGGTACCTGAAGATAAGGCAGGAGCCCTGATGCCCTGGGCCGCAGGCCAGCTGTGGCAGCCAGCAGCAGGGAGGCACAGCCAGCCCCTGCTGAGGGACAGGAGGAGAGTGAGGGGAGATGGTCAGAGGGAGGTGATGCCCCAGCCATTCTGAGGGCACAGTGTTTTTACCAGGTCACCCCTGGTGGTGTGCTGTGGTGCTGGCCATTTGAGAGCACTGTGAAGCACCACTGTGGCTCAGCATCACCAGGACTGCAGCCACCCTTGGTAAGGCTGGAGATGGTGTCCCCGGCACAGCCCCAGTGCCATGCCCAGCCCAAAGGAGCAACAGAGGCTCCAGCATCCCTCACTCAACCTCAGGCCAGCAAGGCACCAAAAGGACATCACCAGCAGCACTTACACTCTCAGACTGGACAGATGAGAGGGGCCAGTCTCCTACATGGTACCGGATGAGTGGATGAGCTGCACATAAATGATGAGCATTGGAACAGGCTGCTCAGTGAAGCGGTTGAGTAAATCTCTGGAGGAATTTAAAGACATGTAGATGTGGCAATCAGGGACATGGTTTAGTGATGGACTTCGCAGTGCTAGATTAACAGGTGAACTTGATCATCTTAAAGGTCTTTTCCAACCTAAACAATTTTATGATTCTATAAAGACACTAATTAGTAGTGGGTACACAATGAGTACCACAGATGGACACTCTACAAAGCCCCCCAGAAGCCCTATAAAATTCCAAACTAATTATATCAGAAACCCCATCCTAAAAGGGTTCACATTTAAGGACAGGGCCTTTAAAACCATAAAAGCCACTCCTGCACTGACCTGGAAGGCAGACAGCGATGTATTTTGCTACCTATGCCATGCTTACCTCTGTATAAGCAGATGTAGGGCTACACCATCCTGCTGTGGGACATGAATGAATGTGTGCATAATTCTTGTGTAATACATGAATGAATTGCCAGTGTCTTCCCCCATGAATCAGGGAGGGAGAGCCACGACTACAGTCAAAGACCAAGACCAAAGCAGAGAGAGAAGATGGAAGAACCAGGTTTTGCCTCTCAAAACACATGGTAAGGGGGCTGTAAGAAGCCACTGCTGGAAACTGGGGAGTCTCCTGGGGAGGAGGGGGACAAAGCAGGAGCAAATGCAGGAAAAGGCTTTCTTGTCCTTGGTGAAACAGAGAGCTATCCGTTTCCCACAGTAGAGAGAGAGATGAGCATCTCCTCCTGCAGCCTTCAGGAAAAGGCAGGGCAAGGCAGAAATTCCATCTTCTCCAGTGCCTGGAAATGAACAACAGTTTATACCAACAGGGTTGCAAAACCTGCTGTGTGTGCAAGAGCATGGTTATCTTTCGCTACAAAATTGAACAACTCTGGTACAACTGGTTCGAAGTGCTGCTCTTAAAGAGGCCACAGCACAATGATTCTGTTTTTTCCCCCTGAGTTTCTCAGCTGTTTCAATTTCTATCAGAATTAAGTTGTCTGAAGCTGCTCAACTCCAGGCATGTACAACAAAGATACATGGAAGAGGCAGGTACAAAAAGTCCTGTGCATTAAAGCTTGATGCACAACTATTTCTGTTCCAGGAAATTTATGTCTGTAGGTTGTAGGAGATTCCTGGTGCTTGCAGGAACATCAGGAAATATTTACTACGCTTTTATTTCTCTTAACTGCAAAAAATAAACAATCAGTGTCACCTCCCAAGGATGCACTGCCTCCCTGTCATACCTTGAAGTCAATAATGAAAACCTGGAGTTTGAAACATGGGTTTGCATCCTGGGATGTGAGGTGGCAGATGAAAAGCATGAATGGGCAAGAACACAAATTGTGTTGCCCACAAGGCCACTCACTGGCATTCCTCAAACACCTACAGCTGGCACACAGCCATTTGGCAAATACCAAATTTAGATGCAATGGCACTTCTTCTTTTTAAATCAAAGACTTTCATGTGCTCTCTATTGTAGAATACTTGATCAGACAAGCACATTCAGGCACAAAAGATAATGTGAGACAACAGGGAAACAGAACAGACATGAAAATACATACAAAATGTACCCAGTAAATAGCTTAATTTGCCTGTTCCCTGGGGAGATCTGAACTGTTTTCCATGTAGAGGCCGTTAAACAGAAAATTGTTTATTGGAAAGTTAATACAGCATAGTTAGAAGCATTTCACATGAGCTGCCTTGGTACACAAGAACCTCTACTTACCAGAGGAGAAATTGTGTCCACCTAATCAAACAACTGGAATAAACCTGGTTAATTTCAGCAGAAACAGCGAAGAGCTTAAGCAAGGTGAGCACCCTTGCCTTACACACAGAAGCTCTGAGGACCCCCTCACAGGCAGGAAGACCTCCAGCGAGGGTGGAGCAGGAAGCACCCACTCCAGCATCTCTGCATCTAAATACCACTCATCAACAGAATGAAGTTGCACTCAGAGACCACTGCACAGACATATATAAACTAACAGTCCCTTTTCTTCCAAAGGCTCTCTGATCATAAGGGAAACTGGTATTTAAGGCAGTCATTTTAACCCTCAGAATTACTACTCCATTGAATGAATACAGACTGATCTGCAGCGCATCACAGCAATTATTTTGGCTTTCATTCATGATGGCCAATTCTCATTTTCCATGAGACAGTAGAGACTAAGAGACTTCTCTGAAGCCCACGACCACAGCCACCCTGGCTCAGCTACCTGTGATGCAGCATGAAAAGGCACTGAATACACCATTTCATAAGGCTGAGCCTAAACCTTCTGAAAATGTGGGCTTCGATGGGGGCCACTGATTCTTGGTCTGTAGCTCTCTCCAGGAAAACTGGAGGAAGCCATGAATCTTCTCTCAGACCTGACTTTTAGAGAACATGTTTGTGAAGCAGCTAACATAAACTTGCTGTTTGGTAAAGCGCAATATTCCCATAACTTATTCCGATGCAATTGTCTGTTTTATGTGGAGATACTGCACATACTCTGAAATATAAATTACATGCATTTTGGTGGAAACTTTCAAGTGATTTTTTCATACAATGCTAGAATGGAGCTTGGCTGATGACAGATTTGAGGACTCAAAGTAAATAAAAAATGTTTAATAGTGTGTGTGTGGGGAGAGTCTGAATTTAAAGAAAACAGATACTGCTGCAAAATCATGCAATAAATAATGCAAATAACAAATCTCATTTTGAGTCAACCTGAAACATTATCCGCAAATCAAAATGAAATGCTTCTTTTTATTTTCAAGCTATTTAACCCCTAAGAAACATTCTTTCTTTAAGGAGAAGGGGGAAGTAAAAAGCTCCAAAATATTCTGAAGGAAAAGAGCAAAGATCTAATTTTGAAAATGCTGAAACAGGACACTGCAGCATCTGGGGAAATCATTTTTCTTCTTCAGTCAAAGCTATTGGTGATAATCATCCTTGAAAATGCAAATACTTATGATCCCGATCTAACTGTGCTTCTCAGCAAATTTATGACTTGTCAAAAAAGACTTTTCCCAGCTTTATTCATGAAGTTGGAGGCAATTATCACTTTTTCAGATGATGTAAGAGTGAATGTGTGGCTAAACAAGCTGGTGGGAATTAGAAGAGACACAAAGCAGTTCGCACAACTCTCACAATCATTCCAGTGAACTGTAAACTATATTAGAGCATCACTTTCAGTAGCAGCAATATAATCCTCTCCAAACCTAAAAAGAACAAAGAAATCACATGACACATGAACTATCAGAGAAAAAAGGAAAATACCTTTTTTTCCACCAGCAAATGTAAGTGCTATATCCTGCAACTCTATTACAAATCTGAAACTGCAATGTCATAATTGATGCTAACACAGATGAAGTGACAGGGTGAGGGGTGGTTTAGTTTTGTCATCTAATGCCTGTTGTCAAGCAATCTGACCTCATCCATTTGCACAGCATAGTTGGCTAAGTTGGTGTTTTCTAAAGTTATACCCAGATGGCTACTTTGAAATGACTGCTACCAATATGTGCATCAGATGCATTGTGTTCCATGAGTAATACCCAATAAAATGAATTGCAAGCACTCAATGCTGTGTAAGAATAGGTTGATTAACACTTTCAGAGACAGAGACATTATTTTACATCGAACAAGTAGACATTTGCTAACTCTGAAATGTGCAAAAGTAATTCTGTTACTTAAAAAACATAATTTCACTTTCTATGAGTCATCATTGCTGCAAATGAAAACTGATAGCTAAAATTTTTCAACTAAAAGGAAATGCATTGTATTTAATAAATGTGTAAGGCATATGCATGTTTCCTTTTCTTCTCAGTAGGTTTGAGCTTATTACAGTATTTTGACGTTATTCCTATTAGGCATTACAGTCATGGTCAGAAATGCACACATGGTAGATGGCTCTGCACTAATAATAGCAAGACAGGTGACACATTCACCTATTGGATCCTATGGCTCCTACATTGACCCACGCACAGTGGGAAAAGCACTCTGCTGCTGTTCCAATCAGACTCAGAAGACTGTTCTAATGGTCTTTCACTGTTTCACACGTTTGTGGATACCAAGAGGTCAAGGACACAGTTTTGCACCCAGGAATGCATGCATTGAAAAGTTCTAATTGTGGGGATACATAATTTAATGCTACCTTTTTTTTCTTTCTGAGGCAGAACATTTGGAATTGTCCTCTCCTAAGATTATTATGCATTAATAAAATATATTGCATATATGTAACTGTCTAATCATAAGCGTACAACACTTCAAGAAGCTAGAATGAGGTCAAAAAAGCTTCTACAAAGCTAAGTTCCTTTTTCACTGAAATATCCCAAGATCTACCAGAACCAGGCAACTATAACAACATAGACAGTATTTCCAAAGACACTAGTTGAAGAATTTCATAATTCAGCATAGTACTTAAACATATCAAATCAATGAGATATAAGCAAGCCTACAAAGTTAAGTTTTGTATACTTAAATGTTATCCTGAGTTGGGTTGGTGGGGGAGGTCTAAATTCAGTACACAGCTATTAACTGTAATATATTACAGCAAAGTTCTTTCAAAAACATTCCACAGAAATAACTATGCTTCATTATGAAAATATATACTTACAAATGCTTTGCAGGCATTCATAAATTGTCAAGAATACAATTTCCATTATACCTTATCCCAGGCAGCTGAACATAGGCAGCTAAATTTCCACACAGCATTAAGAACAACAACAAACTTCAAACCTTTCAGAGATGCAGTTTGCCTCTGCCATGTTCTATAAAGACAAGTGCCATGCAAAACACATTTGTTTTTATTGTGCCACAGAATATGAAAACATCAAAAATAAGATTCAAAACAGCCTAAGGGATAGATTCAGTGTTGATGTTGGGTATTTAGGCCTCCAGATTCCAATAATGTGACCCTAAAAATCCTTGCTTAGCTGCCACCAGCCTCTGAAGGCATGACACACTCCATAGAGAACAAACCACTTGTCGTGGTTTAGGCCTGCCACACAGCCCACTCACTGCCCCCCCACCTCCTCCCTCGGCTCCCGGAGGGATGGGG
>WYDI02007722.1:48674-59850 GCA_009867235.2 Psittacus erithacus | reverse complement strand
CAGTGGTTTGTGTCATACCTTAGTTACTGAACTGTTCTTATCTCAACCTGTGGGAGTTACATTCTTCCAATTCTCCTCCCTATCCCTTGGGGAGCTTGGGGGAGGGAGGGGGGTGGGGAGTGAGCAAGAATCTGCGTGGTACTGGGCTACCAGCTGGGCTTAAACCATGACAAGCAGAAATACCTACTTTCCTACTTGGGCATTTTCAAAATGAAAATGATATTATTTCTTCATCAGCATCATGTTTTATAGTAACGAAAAATAAAGAATAAAAGAAGTTAAAGCAGAAGGCTAAGGAAAATAAACAGAAAGCACTCTGTGAAACATCTGAGTTTTTTGTTGTGCTGAAACTAATGAGAAATCTTGAGCAAGTTAAATGTGGGGGTTGTTTTCTTGTTGGTGCTCTTTAGGGCATGTAAAAATAAATCAATAAATCTTTGCCTAATTGTATTCAAGGCAGTAGTGTTACTTTCAGTATGTATTTGTACTTGAGTCTTGATGAATACATGTACATAAATGCTGTGGTACTGATTTTGAATTCTGTGCTTAGCAGAAGCTGGTTTTAAGTGTGTTTATTGCAGGCATCATTGCCATTTGTTCTGCAGGATACTAAAATCAAAATCAGGCTTTAGTCTTTCTTACTTGCGTTAGATTTTAAAATAACACTGACTATTACTTACCTATTAATTTCACAATAACTATTTTCATTGTTTTCTGTAGCGCACCGTATGCTTGTGATCTTTTCCTAAGTGGCCTTAGGTTTTTGCATCTAGTAATCTTGGTTTTCCAAAACACCTAAACCAGGATGAAGCACCAAAGGATTGAGGCATTTGGTCTTTCCGCGTGGCTGGGTTCAAAATATATGGCAGGGCTTTGGACCCTCTGTGTTGTAGTTGTAATGCTTACAAAACTTTTGGTACTCTCTGCCGTTCATGTGCTTGCATTATATTTGCAAAGCAGTCTCTCTGTGTATGTAGGACTTTTCCCTAGCTGATTTGCCCTCATATTTTGATTCCTTCTCTGCTTTGACAGGTCTGTTTCTTTGGGCCTCATTACAGTATGTGGTAGTTTAAATTATGTTGGCTGTCTGAACCCCTTGTGATAGAGTTAACTGGACACAGGTTCCTTTGCTTGGCTGCAAAATGGCTTCATGATCCTCCTGAGCAATCATTTCATACTGGTTTCATTTTTCCACACAATTTTTTGTGTCTATAGGAGTATATACCAACTTCCATCATACATTGTTACTAGATAGTTACTGTCACTGAATTAATACTCCACTGTATTCCTATGTACATCACACTTAGTAGAGAAGAAGATGGATTCCCAGTTTGTCCAAACTGGTGCAGCTCAAAGTCCGGGAGCCCTGTTTTGGTTGGCAGCAGTTTCAGACCTAAGTGCCTTCCTGCAGCACTTCTCAGAGTCCTTGCCTTTTTCCTTGGAGCATCTACCCACAAGGAAGTGAAACCACCTCAGCTGAGATAGCAACACTCACTGGCAGCTGAGGACAGATGTGATGCGCAAGTGCTGGCCATCACATACAAAAAGGTAGATTGTTGAATACCTTCCAGTGTGGTGAATGATAAAACAGTGCAGTGGGTGTATTTTGACTACCTTACACATGGTGGTTGAAGCATCTATCCAGAAAAAAATCCCAGGATCAGGTATCATGTTCTTCAGGAAAGAGAATAGGCAATATATTTCCTGAAGATGAACCTTTAATATCTCCATTTCAGAATATGAAGAAAAGAATCCATGTCAATAGGTCAGATTTTATCAGACTAAAATTTTTATGTCATTTACAGACATAATTTCATAACATTATGAAGTAAGAGACCCAGTTTTCAGGGGCATTGGCGCTCATTAAGTCTACAGAAACAGGGAAAGTGGGTTTAAGGTACTTGTGAAAAATTGGAATCTTTATAGACGTTCAGCCATGTCACACACTGTCAGACATGCAGAAGTCAGATTTTACATTTTCCACCTGGATTTCAATTCGAAGCTAAGCTTCATACATGACCAACTTTCAGCATTCCCACAAGTTATTTTGTGCCTTTTAAATGAAAGAGAAGATGAGATTCTTCCCTCTCTGTAGTCCCCCTTGTGAATGGTGCCAGTGTTGTATCTGCAAGCTGACATGGGCACTTAAGCTTTAGAGGGTCAGGTTTGCAAGCCTCTCTCTTTAAAAGAAAAACAGCTTTTTGTCACTGTTTCTGTTACTTATTTTCTGTTACTTTCTATCAGTCAAACCGCGGCACTCCTCTGTTTATTTCATAGCTACAATGGCAATAACAATGCAATTTACATTTCTTACAGTGCTTTGATGTCCAAAAGGTAAAAGTCTAAAAAAAGTAAGGCTATTGCATGAGTCCAGCTCTAGTGAAATAACAGTTTAAGATAAAAATTAACAGCTTTGTATTAATAAGTGAAAGAAACTCTGTTTATGATTATATGTGTCTTAAGGGTAAATAAGTACGACTTTGTGTGTTAGAAAAATGTTCATTTTACATACTCTGTGAAAGTCATGTGTGCCTTAATTTTGAAATCATTTCCAAATATTTCAAAAGAAAACAGATATCAGACTTCAGACAGTTTCTGAAGAGTAACACTGCCTTTTAAAGCATAAAAATATATGTATATGTAAACTTTTCATGGTTTTGAATTGCAGCAATAGTAGGATTTTAGCCAAATTGTGTCTCAGGTGCTACTTTAAGCTGCATCGTGATAGGAACAGTCCAATTTTTTTCCTTAACTGCCTGTTTCTCCCCCGAGCTTTTAGTTGTATAGCATGTATCTCCAAAGTCCATTCACATGCAACTCAGACTAAGTCTCCCACTGACTTTCCAGCAAGAGAGCTGAATCAGGGGTAATGTACAACTCCCAATACAACATTTATCTAAAATTAAATGAAGGAAAGAGAAAATCCTCTTATTGCTGAGTGTAGGAGAGGTAGGGCTAAGCCTGGCTGAGAAGAGGGGGAAAGGAGATAAGAAAGGTAGGGAGAGACAGGCAGGAAAACACACAGAAGGCCTGAAGAAGAACGATAAAGGGAATTTTACTAAGCATGATGGTATTTTTTTTTGTTTAAAATCTTACATTCTGATTGATCAGTAATTGCTGTACACAAAGTGTTCACTGATATATTAGTGATGTGGGTCAGCCAGCACAAAGACCCTCACCCAGGCTGTTATGCTGGGTCAGTGCTTAGTAATGAAATCGAATCAGTTGAAAGAAGCTATTTCCCACCTCAAATTTATACTACAGTGCCTTTGTATTTGTGCATCTGTATATGCAAGAGTGATTGTGTTATCAGCTGCATGAGTTATGCTGTCTGTGATACTCAAATCTCTAATTATATTTTTTTCACTGCTTTTCAAGTTGCATAAAGCAACCAGGCAGAATGGTGCTAGTAAAAATGACTCCCTGTCTGAAGTTGGTCAAATTTCTCCTTCCCTGCACTTCACTGTATCTCAGTTTTGTTATCCATCTAAGAGAGAGACAAACAATGTGTTCCTTACAGGAATATAGTTACATGACTTAATGGCAGTTGAATGCTGCAAACCCTAAGACAAATATTTTCAGCCAACCTGATGAGGAGGTACTGAGGATAATCACCACATTGCCATGAAGTAACAACAGGTTGACAGGGGCTTCTGGAGGTTGAAAGTCCCTAGTCCAGGCAAGTACAGCTTGAGTGCAGTAGCTCAGGGCCATGTCTGAGTTTTTGAGGATGGAGTTTCCACAACCTCTTTGTACAAATGGTCCTGTAGTTCACCACTCTTACAGTAGAATAATTTTCTTTAATCTGACCCTTTCTTTGGTGTGTGAGAGTACTAGCTCTTAATTTTGAGATGTCTGGTTTGGGGGAAATCACTGCAAGTCACCAGAAAGTCAGCTCTTTACTTGATTTTCTTTAGCTTTATTTATTGTTTGATTCACTCAGGCTTGTCTGCTGAGAGCTAGGCAACAGCTCCAGGCTGATATTTCTGGAGAAGGGAGGAGATACCTGTACTCACTGTATAGCCTTTGTTCTCAAAGCAGTGGACACTTTATTATAAAACAAATTCTACTGCATCAAAAAAATACATCTTCACTTGTTCCTTTAACCCTGATTTCTTCTCTGGTAAGAAATTTGCTACAGCTTGGATTCCTGTTCATAAGCAGCAGCTCTAAGGAGCTCCTGCTTTCCACCTGAGCTAATCAAGGTGTTTTCATTCCTTCCTTCACAAGTTATGTAGTATGCAAGTTCAAAATGATGAAAGATGCAAAATTATGTTTTCTCTCCCTCGGGTGGTTTAGTACTTCCAACTCTAAGCTTATGAGAATAAAACTCCTGCATAGATTTGCATTTTAGGAGTCCTGAGCAAGGAAGTAGCTGAGAAAGGGCTGCCTTGCCCTTGTGAGCCCTCCTTTGTTGTGCCTGTGGCTCTAGTCACAAAGGAACATTTGGAGCTATATGATAACACACATAGTAGAATATGCCACTATTATTAATATTTTTTTTCCTTTAATTTGACTGGTTAACACTGCAGTGGATTTTCCAGTAATAAAATAAGCTTTCTTCCTCTCCCTGCTTTTTTTTCTAATGAGGACCTAAAGCCTCATTATAATGTTGCACCGGGATATGAGCTTCTGTAGGGAGTGACGGATTACTTGGTTACTACTTTCTGAATGTCCCTGCAGGGCAGCAATTTTGTGGTATTTGCAAGATAGTACAGAAATTCAGTTCAGAAGCCTCTGGTTTTGAAAATGAACTCCACAATATATATGCTTTCTTGCTCTGGAAGTAAACGTAGACATATATGCTATTGTTTAGGGGCTCTGTCTTGCAACTGTGACTTGCATAATCAATCCTAAAAATGTACACGGTAAATTAGCTGTCAATAAGTTTATCTAAGAAACTGGATAATTATCCTGAAAAAGATGTGCTTGGTGTTAAAATATGAACAGGAAGAAGTCAAGTGAGGACAGGATTTGAAATTCATTCTTTCCTTTTTATTGTGATTTCTTTTGTGACACTCTCCCTAAAAATATTTAAGTTTCTATCTGTATGGTGAAAGCATCAATGTCTTCCTCAAGACTCTCTTCCATCATAGAATCACAGAATGATTTGGGCTAGAAGACAGCTTCAAAGACTATTTAGTCCACTGCCTTTTCCATAGGCAGGGACACCTTTCACTGGAGCGGGTTGATCCAAGCCCCGTCCAGCCTGGCCTTGAACACGGCCAGGGATGGGGCAGCCACAGCTTCTCTGGGCAACCTGTGCCAGTGCCTCAGCATCCTCACAGTAAATAATTTATTCCTTATTCCCAGTCAAAATCTACCTTCTTTCAGTTTAAAACCCTTTTTACTGTCACTACAGACCTTGGTAAAAAAGCCTCTCTCTTTTTCCTGTAAGCCCCCTATACATGTTGAAAGGCTGCAGTAAGTTCTCTCCAGAGCCTCTCTTCCGCAGACTGAAAATTGCCAACCCTCAACTCTGTCAGTCTCTTTCACAGCAGAGTGCTCCAGCCCTCTGCCCATCTTCGTGGCCTCCTCTGGACTCGCTTGAACAGGCCAGTGTTGTACTGGGAACCCAAGAGCTAGATGCAGTACCAAGTGAGGTGTGATGACAGTGCATCATAGTGCTATCTCTTTCAGATTTGAAATAAAGATAGATATATCTGTATAACTGCTAGAGCACCAGGTTTGTAGTCCATTCAATACATACAGTGACAAAGGATCCTTTCTCTGGGCTGTTGGTTCATGCTTCTTCCTCATCAGTATGAAGGCTTGTATATAGCTCTCCAACAACTGAAGCTTAGCTAACATTTGATTCTTGAAGTGGTATAAAGTCTTGAGAGGCTCCCTTGATAGCTATCAGTCATGCACCATGCTGTGGGGTTTTTCCATATCTTGTTAATCAGGTGTCAGAAGAAAGCATATTTAGTTGTCCTCCACATCCTCTTTATTTAGTTTGTAAATGAAGCTATTTGAAATATATGCTCATTAATCACTCTCGTATGAACAAGGATTTAGTTGTTCAGCTCATTTTAGCATCTTTGGAAGTGCACAGTTTATCCTGAGAAATGATTTTTTTCTTGAAAATATTTCCTAAGATCATTTTGGAAGGTCTTTAGTCATGTTTTGGAGGTTTTGGCCTTTAGGTGTCTCTCTCACTTTTTGTCTGCTAGTCTTTGTACCCATGTCAACAGTCATAATGTTATAGCTAGTCACAAAAAGGTATGTTTGAGTCTTGATGTGCAGGACAGAAGGAAATAATATTTTTATTTGTGGAAAAGTTGCTTCATTCAGGAATGTTTGCCATGTATCTTACTTTTGAAGCGGTTAATAAAGATTTTTATCTATTTCAGCTGCCATCTGAACTTTGTTATTCAACTTGTATGGTATAGCAGTGCAGTATTCAAACTGATCTCATAGTGTCCTGTGAATTACTAAGTAAGACACGGGGAGAGATTGGAGTTTGCTTGAAACTAATGTTAGAATACTATGTTTGATGAAATGCTTAATCTGTGATTGTCTTCATGGTAGTGTCTTATAGTTAGTTCCTTTCCAGAAGCCTAAGGAGTATGAGACTGGCTTTGTAGCTCATAGCAAAAAGGTCCATTTGTTCCCAGACTTCTGGAGATAACTCTGGATTTTCTTCCTCTCACTTTGTTACTCAACCTGCATTTTCCCACTTGTATCATAACCATTTACTTTCTTGCAATCAGCCTTTACCACAATGTTTAATATAAGGTGTGCATATTGTCTAGAAGTTTCCAGAGACTTCAGACCCAAAATAGTTCAATATAGTCTTGGCAGAATTCGCTATTGCCTATATGGCATTGTTCTGGTTGACCACTCTTATGTATTAAATCTGTTGGATGCTTACCTCTTTAGCTTGCTGGGAAACAGCTGGGTGTTTTTCATTCTGAAGTGGGCTTTCTGACTATCCCATCAATATAAAGGCCAGGTGGAATCCTCACTGGGTTTTGTCCTTTCTACTTCTCTTTTGGGGTCTTCTATCACTCTCTAGAAACCAGCACATAATAGGCTTAGTTTAAGCTTTCTTTGTATTTCAGTCAAATGTAATTCTTCATATATGTGTTCAGTTGCTGTATTTCAATACTGCAAAGTGACTTTGGAGTAGAAGCCAGCATGTGGATACTAATCCTTTTTATGTGTATTTAAAGGGAGCACTTTCTACTCAGTTTCCTGTCCATGAATATGTTCATCATATTTTATACATGGAAAAACTGTAGTAAGTTGTTCTTTTGCAGTGTTAGTGTATCTGTTTCAGTGCCCAGGATGCCTTTGATGCAAGAGTGTAGGCTTGTTGCCTGGTGTTCGATGAATCACTGAGTGAATATATCAAGCATAAAACTTGTACTGCAGTTCCACCTAGGCTTACATTTAATTTTACATATTTGTCTGCTGCTCAAGGAAAAATTATACCAGAGCTTCTACCATCCCATGTCAAAGTTTGTACAGTGGAAATTACCATGGGCGACAAGTCCTTTTGAGCCACTGGATCTACCTCTTGACATACCTGGTGTAGCAACCAGCTGCCTTTGGCATTCTAACTGCACAGTTTCTGCTTTAGTCAAGTGAGAAGGTCCTTTTTCCATTGTAGAAACTTGGCAGTGAGCATTGTTTGAATTGTTTGGGTTTATGCAGATAAGGTGCTTCAAAGGTTATGGTGCAGCTTTTCCGACTTATGGTACCTCTAGTTTTTACCATGATGTGAAGTTTGTCTTCATTTTGTTCTCTCCAGTGTACACTATTGCTCTTGATTGTGCTTCTGTTTTTTGAATCATTTATTTAGGCAGAGTGTCACTAAAATCCCACAAGAATCTCTTCCTCCTGTAAGTGTATCCTGTACTAACTGAAATCTCGGACTTTATAGCTATCTTTGGATCTTCACCATGCTAACTGCTATTTATTTTGATCCTGTTCACACTGTGATCGTACCATTATAAAATGGCAATTTGGCTTTGTGAGATTACAATCCAGTTTCCCTTTCTTGCACATTCTGAAGAAGTCTTTAACCTTGTCTATGCTAGAGAGATTCTGCTGCTCTGTCAGCAAACCTCCTTAGTGTAGATGCGTAGCATACTGACACAAGCTTTTTGACTTGCTTAATAACCCCAGCTCCCTGAATAACAGCAAAAAATATCTTTTTTAGTAGCACTGCATCCATACCAAGGGTTTGCAGTGAGAATCACCTGAGGGGGATGATTTCTTATGTTTACATCTGGTGACAGATTGAGTATTAGTTGCCTGGTTTGCACTGCATCACTGTCATACGCAGACTTAGTAATTTACTGCTTTCTTACCTCCAAAAGTTTTCAGAATGTTGACAAATCTTTCTGAATGGAGTGAGGATGAGAGCTGTGATCTCCAATTTCCACAAACCCATTTTCTAAGGTACAGATGAGTTTCTTAGACAATTCTGAAATAGCTGGGTTTCAAAGTCATGCATAGCTTCAAAACAGTGTAAATCCTTAGAAAAATGCTCCCAGTTATAAACATTATCCTTAAGAGTATCATAGAAATACATTTTGATAGCTTCCTGGCTTTTTCAAGTATGAAAGAAAGAAGAATTGATACTTTTCTTTAAAAAGGCATTTTTGACCAAAAGTGACCCTGCAATTCCTCTCTCAAACTCTCCTCTAGTTACATGTGTAAAATTTCACCTGTATGATATTCTTTTAATAAGGTACATGCTTGTTTCTCTTTGACATGATTTCACAGAAGGTCTTGGCTCGCAGCACCATGGTTTTTCCACGCAGATCCTCTGTGTCATTTCAACTGTGACTATTCTATATATTTTTGCATTTAATTTTATATGCATTTTGATGAAATCTTCCTTTATTTCCACATTTGCATTGGCAAATTATGTGAGCAGTGCTCTTGCTTTAGAGATGAGCTTACTCAGCAATTTTGCCCAAAGAATTACTGTGGATTTTCTAAGCATCCTCCTTTGACCTTCCCTCTAATTCACAAAAAGGCTTTACTAGAAGCAATCTCATTCAGGTTTGCTAGTTCCGGGAACTGGACAGTCTTCTGAGTTTAGCAGCCAATTCTTCTGTTGTTTATTCAAATTCTCAGTTATTGTTGTGAAAAGGCACCGTTCTTGGATGGCACTTTCTTTAAGTTCAAAAATGCTCTTGGGTTTTGCAGGAAATTTGACAGAGGGTACTCAATATACTGCTTATATATTCAGATGCCATTCAAGTGTGTCTGTGTGTTAGCCTCTGTGTCAGCTGCTTTGCTTTCTTTTTTAGACAGCATTGCAATTTTGTAGTTTCCCTGTTCTCACCTATAGGTTCCCTAGTTGTTAAATACATCCTGTCATGCACATCTCTCTGGGAACAGGAAGATGGTAAGTTGCCATGACCTTCAGCAAAGTTACTTCATGGCTTTTCTGCAGCGTAGGCAAGAAAGAAGGGCCAAGGGCAGGCTGCGCCTGCTACAAATAGGCTTGAGTGAAGGAGAAAGGAAAGACCTGGAATGGAGAGTTGTGGGGAAAACCCTGCAGAGCTAGACTTTTGTCTCTCACTTCTACCAGTGGGAGGGAAGAAATGAATCTCAAAGTTGCTGATTTTGCTTGGAAGGACCACTCTCTGCTTAGGTACCCCACAGCAGCAGCCAAAAAATGTGTTTTTGCAGACCTTTAGCAGCCCAAGTATAAAACAGGCAGAGTAAATCTGCTAGGGTGGCCTGCTCTCTGTAGGTAGGGAAATGGCCTGATCATGGCCTTTGACCTATGTATACCCCAGTAATTCACCAGTGGTGTTGTTTACTTACAGGAGTAAAGCCACCGCCAAAAAGAAACATGACAGACCTGAATCTCTGTCTCTGTGGGGCACTCCATCATCAAGCGCTTCCCAAAGCAGCCATCCCAGAGTTTCTGTCTGTCCTCACAGGATATACAAAGTTTACATGGCTTGAGTTGTCCACTTATACAATGAGCAACATCAAGCTGTGCCATGGCATAATAAATGAGCACACATTCATTTTGGGACCAGTGGAGTTGGTAGGAATCTGAACTTTGGATTCCAGAGAAATAGATTTGCTGTCAGTCTTCACTGGAAAATTCCTTCCTTCTAAATGCTTGGGAAACTAAACAAGCAGCATTTCTAACTTTCCCCATAACTGAAAGCATCCTTATCCTCAGAACATTCCTGAAAAGCAAAGATATTAGTGAGGAATGTGAGAAACAGAAAGAATAAAGTTTTCCAAAAAGCCTAAAGGTCTTGGCAGTTGAGACTCATGAAATGTCAGCAAGGCCTACCCAAAGGGAGGGCATGCCTCATATTAAAAGCAGAAGTTTACGTCTCATCTCCTAAGACTAAAGGCCAGAGTACAGAAAATCCAGCTGTGCCTCCTTTACTACTAGGAGCCTCTTTATATTAGCTTTGGTGAGTGTTATCTGGTGAATCACTAATCACTGCATAAAAATGAGGAAGTCAGACAAGATCTTAAAGTACAGGCTAAATTAATGACTTTTACAGTGTTCTATGGAAGACATCAGTGTTACTCTGCAAGCACATATGGTATTGGCTGCAATAGTGTATACCGCATTCTGAGTCCTGAACATTTTGTGGTTCTGCAGCAAGATGCCTCTGGCAGTTCCCCAAGATAAGATTCAGATTTAAATGATATAATCTAACTTGTGAGGTGTTTCAGCTACCCATCCAGGGCCAAGGGCTTATGTAGCCCACAAGCACCCATTACAGAATAGTATGTAGAGATAATAAAGACCTCTGGGACATTTGCAAAACCCATAGTGTTTGCAGTATCATCAAAATTGAAATGGTCTTATTTGCACAGTCCTACTACATATTAATAATAACAAACAATTTTAAAAATATATCTCAGTCTTCAGGCTAGATCCCTATCTTTGAGTTGGCAGCTTTTAAAATACCTGTAGTAGTCAAACTAAATCACCAGATATGGACAACCCGAAGCCTGGACAAGGTTAGGTTACATTGTCAATGCTATTCTGTTTGAGGGAGTGGCTTGCAAGCAAGTCATAGACTCTTAGAATCACAGAATGGTTAGAGTTTAAAGGGACCTTAAAGCTCATCCAGTTCCAAACCCCTGCCACATGAAGGGACACCTTCCACTAGAGCAGCTTGCTCCAAGACCCTGTGTCCAACCTGGCCTTGAACACTGCCAGGGATGGGGC
>WYDI02007722.1:0-41846 GCA_009867235.2 Psittacus erithacus | reverse complement strand
AGACATGAAAAAGTTCTTTATTGTGAGGATGGTGACGCGCTGGAACAGGTTGACCAGGGAAGCGGTAAGTGCTCCATCCCTGGCAGTGTTCAAGGCCAGGTTGGACAGAGCCTTGGGCAACATGGTCTAGTGTGATACATCCTTGCCCATGGCAGGGGATTGGAACTGGATGATCTTCAGGTCCTTTTTCAACCCAAACCATTCTGTGATTCTATGATTCTATGAAATGCATAGCTGAATTATAAAATGACCAATTTAATCACTTTCTTCATAAGCATCTTTAAACAAGCAGGGGCAATGAGGAGAACCATGGACTTTCTGTATGCACAAAATGCCTCTAATAAAATTTCTAAATAAACTTTTTCTTGTAACCTCTCCCACTCACTCCTCTTTTTTGTCTTTGCAGCATGAGTGACATGGTTTAGTGGGAGATGTCCTTGCCCATGGCAAGGGGCTTGGAACTTGATGATCTTAAGATCCCTTCCAACCCTATTCTATGATTCTGTAGGTGCTGTGTTGCCACTGTGTTCCTCTTCAGTACCATCACCATACTTATTGCTGAGATCAGCTGCTGGTACTCTCCTAAAGATAGCCTAAGATGTCATGGAGAGCTGCTCTGATGTACAGTTGCTCTGGGTTTAATTTACATTTTTTGTGTTCACTCTGTCACCTCTCAAGAAGAGAGCACTGCAAAGGTCAGTTCAGGTGCAGGATTGCCCTGATTTATGTCAATACAGGCAAATGGGCTTACACATAAAAGAGCCACTGAGGGTATAGGACCCTCCCATCCTTCTTCTTAGCAACACCTGCACACCTTGGGATGCTTCCCCAGGCAAACCAGCTCTACCACCAGTGAGGGATGGGTGACTAGCTGAGGTTTGCCTTCCAAACTAGCAGCTTACCTAAAGAAATGGCCTCTCAGTGATCACTGATTGCACTGAGGTGGGGCTGATACAGCATTTTGATGTCATGAGGAAATCTCACTTCAGTGATACTTATTTTTGAACTGCCTGTAATTGAAACCATGAATGGAAGAGTGGAAATGGGAAAGCTGAATGGTAGTTCAAGGTAAGAATTGTATCTCAGGATCAACCTTACCAATACCAGTCTTATCTTCTGCTTGTGAAAGCTGATAATGATCATTTTTTCAGCCTTGTGAAACACTTCATTGAGTAAATACAGGTTTGAGGCTTTCATAATTTAGGCTGACTTTCTTTCCTGAATGAGGTCAGTGACATGAATTTTAGCTGTCTTTTGTAATGTCTTTCATTTACAGAGTCTTGACAGCCCTATTTCGAACAGAGCAGGCCAAGGCAATATCAAAGTAGTTCCAAAACACCTCACTTTACATGCTACTAGTGCTTCAAGCTGTGTAGGAGGTGGATTACCCTTCTTAACTAAGTCCCTTTTCTATATTTTTAACACATGCTTCTAAGCTGCAGAAAAATCTCAGATGGAGGTCATTGCTCATAACTCAGTTTCCACAGTTGTGAATCAGTTGTCATTCTGTCAGGGTGGAATATTTTTACAAAATATGAGATTTTAATTGCAGACTGAAAACCCAAAATAATTTCACAGTGGCACAATGAGACCTTGCAATCCTGCTGAAACTCCTTCTGTGGTACAGAATGCTTCCATTCTGACAATATTCACATGTTTATGGAGTTATATATAGCCATATGTATTCTCTTTGGAAGTGTCTTTGCCCATTTCTGCTAATTATTGTCAGTATTTAATAGGCTGCTTCACATGGGGATGGGTGTTTAGCCCTTCCTTTTACAATACCATTCTGAAAAATTCCTGTGGCCCAACTATTCACATGCCATTCACTAGAACCTTCTTCTTTGTTAGGGTTCATCTGCATAAATGATGATTTCTAAGACAGGCTAATTTCCTATAACAGATATGCAGGTGAAAATCAACACATTACAGAGAATGATTCTGTGGAAAAGCAGACTTTCACGCTGAATACTATTACCAGTACTTTATCACAACTGTCCCCTCAACATCCATACATAATAGTGTTACTTTTAAAATTTGGGCTTGGGATATTATTTCAGTCCAACTGAACAGGCATAATCCCCAGCACCTAAGAAATGCTTTAGACTAAGCTCACAGTGTTTGCTCTTGACAGTAAGATAGGTTCTCTTCATATATTCTGAACTTCTATTCTTACTTTTATTTGTAACCCAGTACAGATCATTATGATCATCTCACTCAACCTCCTGCATATCACAGGCCATGGATTTTATTCCAGGATTTCTGCCTGAACCCCAGCTACCTGTGACTGAGCTAGGACCTAACCTTGAATTTAAATTGTAATTTGGTGTTAAAGATTCTCGGCCTAATTGAAAGTTCTACTTCCCCCAGTGATGTGATGCTTCCATCATCATTAAATGTACGCAATGTAAGTTGCATCATTTTTGTATAACAGTAAAGTTTTCCTTGAAGCATCCTGGAGGAATGCTATGAACTTTTAAGCTTTCAGAGAGTTTTGAGACACTTCTTTTTGCTCACACAATTGAAATACATCTGCAAGGCGAGAGCAGTTCAAAGTTGCCAATATGAAGGGACACAGGTGCCTTTTAAATTATTCATAGGTCTCTGCTATCCACCCATCTTTTTGCAGATGGGGTTTTAGGTGTAGGTTTTTGGGGGTTTTTTTCTTTCTCCCTGATGGATTTAATGCCTTTATTGCACTCTTAGCTCCATCAATAGATATGGGAAATGTAAAGGCAAAGCTTCAGTTTTTCAGAACAGAAAGCCTGATGTGGTTTAACAGATTCTCTGTCTTTTTATCACTGGCAACTATCTGAGATTGTTAAGATGCTTTACAGAAAAGGCTTTTATTTTTTCTCACTTCTCAGTGATGGCAATGGTTCTGTGTAACAGCAATCTAGGGCAATCAGAGGCGGAAGACCAGTTGCCCAAGCCTGCAAAATGGTGTATTATATATATTTTCTGACCAGTCCTGTAAAAAAATGATTTGTTTTTGAGGGGAGAGGATTACAAGAATGAATTTCTTGCTAACTATTCATTTTAGCTTTAATCTGTCACTATGTAGCTCTAGAAATTACCTCAATTATTCTCATCCTCAGTGTTTGTTACTTCCTTGTGCTTATAAGATTTATTTTATTCATCAGCCTTTCTTTAAAAAAAATAGAAAAAAAAAAGATTCTACACTATAGCTATACCTTTTACATCCTTGTCTTACTTGAGGTAGGAATATCTTCCACAATCCTATCTCCTTTTTCATCTTACTCATTGTTTATTCTTCACATCTTTATCTATTAAATCTCCATGCATCAAGTCAAAGAGATGGATTAACCTGCTATATAATGGCACATGATTCAAACACCTGATGTCAAGTTTGAAAATCAAGTGAGCAGTTAATGCATATTCAAAAATAGAGAACCTTGGAAAAAGAAATCTCACTCAAGAAAGATATCATCTCAAGATAGTATTTAATACAGATGCAATGGAGAAATGTGTATGATTGAATAGAAAAGACCTGTGAGAAAGGTGATCTATTGCAGCTTGAATTTGGCAGTCATCAATAAAATAATGTTAGCTGTTGGTAGCAGGGTTCCCAGATCTGACCTTCAGATGTTAGGTTTTAAGATGGGAACCAGTTCTGCCAGGGGCTGAATTCCTTGATGTTAAGCTATGCAGTCAAATAGGTGTAGCAAAGTTAACTCTTGCCTTCATGAAGGCTGGAAGTAAAATCTTAGGCTAAGAACCCTTCCATTGAAACTACTTGGTCAAAAATTTTAGCGTCTTGATCTGTTTTTCCTGTCACATCATACTTTTCCTATTAGCTGGAATCACAAAGAACAGAGGCATTCACACAGGAATATTTCAGCGTGCTATTAAGCAAACTTTTGGTTTCCCTCTAGAGTTCCCCTCATGCTGCAGTAGACAGATTCTGAGGTATGTTTTGTTCAGTAATACATTTTTTTCTGAAAGGAGTTGAAACTGAGGGTCAGATGTGCATCTATGTTTTGAGAATGCCCTGTATCTTCACATCTTTGCAACTGAGTGTTGGTGTGGCTTTGACTGGTGTAGAAGCCAGTCAACATTCTCTGTTCCATTTGAAGGGTCTTTTAATATTGTGGTCCTGGACCTAGGGGCTGTCATAGTGCATTTTACTGGTGAGTAAGAACAGAGAGTAAAGCATTAGCATATGCGCTGAAACATTCCAAATTAATCTCTTACCTCTTCTGCACCTCCCACCACTATAGCATGCGAGTTTCAGGGCAGTAGCTTACCCAGTCGGTATACAATAAATTGCTTTTGCTGTCAAGGTCGGGATTAGTGCTGTGGTGGATGTCCCAGGTTTTTACTTTTTTGTTACTGTTTCAACCCATGGGAAAATAGAAATTATTAGAGGCCATCCGCAGACCTCCACTGACCTGACATTCAGCTTGTCCCCAGAACATCTTGTCCAAAAATGTTGTTGCTTTGTAGCATTGTGAGCAATAGTAGGCATCTCTATGTAGATACATCTACAACACAAGCATTTTTGCTGGCACAGGTAGTTCAGTATGTTTAAACTGTTTTATGTTTATCCACTACTCTAATGAGCAGCGATTCATCATGAGTAAATGGGAAAATTCAGGTGTTACTCACACCTAGCCTTGAGTGTGATTATCACTTGATAATACCTGGCCTGTAAGGTAATGCATACTTTGGTTTGCATGTTAAAGGATTGTGTCCACTTAAGATTTGAAAGAATGTACATTTTAAGAGGTCTGTCTTTATTGATAATGAGGAACATTATCACGAAAGCAAAACCACTGTCATTCCCATTCAAATTTAATTAATTTAAAAATTCAGTGATAGAGGCAGTATTTTTCTTGACATGTTTCTATTCACTCAATTAAAAAAAAAAAAAACACACTTTAATCCATAATGAAATGAAATCTTTCCTGAAGTAGTGAAAAGCTGAAATCCCTTCTTAGCTCAAGCAAGTCGATTCTTTGTGTTGAGTATGTCAGTAATCACGTGTCTCTATTGCATCTTGCAAGGTATTATGACAATCTGCAGTCAAACTTGCAAACATTTTGAGAATGGATGCCTGTAAAGACACTGTGTGTCTTCTCTTACCACCTTTTTATTACAGGTTTACTTTGTTTTGGTGGAGTGGTTGCATAATTTTGTTGTGATTTCTGAAGCACCTAGCCAGGCACAAAAAATCTTTCTCCTTTGGACTTCAGTAGCAAACAAAACAACATAAATGCCAAATGAATACTGAAACCTTCATGTTCATCCACTTTTAGATAAGCCAAAATTAATTTTCTCTCATCATAGTGCAGTTCAGTTGAAGAAAGGAGGTCAGCTTGATTTTTCACAAAATAGGGAACAGTTTGTTCCTAGAACAATTTGCATAGCCAGGCAAGCAATTATAACATGAGATCTGTTGTGTTGCCAGAGAGTCTGGGGCTTGGGTTCAGGCTGAGACACTCAGTATTTAATTAGAATCAAATTCATGCCATTGTATTTAATTCTCCATATCCTAACTGGAAAAGTAAAATGACAAATTCTTGAAATGGGAGGATAATATTACAGCCTGCTGAAGGATCTTAAGTCTTACCTGTGTTTGCTTCTCTTATCAGTTTTGGGAACCAAACTCAGTGTTGCTATATTCATGGAGTCATAGAATCACAGAATGGTTTGGGGTGGAAGGGACCTTAAATCTCATCCAGTTCCAGCCTCAGCTCCCTGTCATGGGCACCCCTAAAGCAGGTTGCTCCAAGCCCGGTCCAACCTGGCCTTGAACACTAACAGGGATGGGGCAGCCACTGCTTCTCTGGGCACCCTTTGCCAGCGCCTCAACACCCTCATGGGGAAGAACTTCTGCCCAATATCGAATCTCAGTCCCTTCTCTGTCTGGTTAAAGCCATTCCCCCTTGTGCTGTCACTAAAGGCCCTTGTCCAAAGCCCCTCTCCAGGTTTCTTGTAGCCCCTTTAGGCACTGGGAGCTGCTCTAAGGTATTTCCTTAAGGAGCCTTCTCTCCAGCCCAGCTCTCTCAGCCCGGCTACAGAGCAGAGCTACTCCAGCCCTCAGAGCATCTCTGTGGCCTCCTCTGGACTCACTCCAACAGCTCCATGTCCCTCTTGCATTGTTGCTTCAGAGCTGGATGCAGGACTGCAGGGGGGTCTCAGTGCGGAGCAGAGGGGAAGAATCCTCTCCCTTGACCTGCTGGTCACACTCCTTTTGGTGCAGCCCAGCATCTTACACTGTGAAAGAGCTTTATATGCCTCATGTTTGAGTGCTCACTCGGTACGCAGATGTGGTGCTGGTGAAACTCTGCTGTAGTCAGCTGAGTGGTGGTGGGTGCCTTTACAGAGATTCTGCCAATGAATAGTGACAATTACTTTCCTAATGGATTCTAATTGAAATAGAAAATTGAATGTATTAAACTGAACTTAAAGGCCATTATTGTTTGGTTCTCTGGAAGTTTCATGTAACGTATTAATTCATTAATTAGTTTTTAATTGGCAAAATTTGCCTTTTGCTTAAATGAAAAGTCTCATTAACATAACTTCTCATTCAAGCAGAAGTCGATGGAAGCCTGTTCTTTTCCATGACTCACACGTTTTTCTTGAAACACCATTATTATTCAGACTTCAGTGAAAGGTAACCTGTGAAGTCAATCTGCAGGAAATCAACTTGGCTTCTTTTGCTCTTTTTAGGTGTCCTTGTTATTAGTATAACATTGTATCAGGTCTGGGGAAAACCATTAAAATCACATAAATTTTCAGTGATCTGATAGTGCAGCTGTCTGGAACCCCTGAATTAGTAAAGTGCAGGAAGATGCAAAGGAGCAATGGCTGAACAGAGAGGCCTTCTTTATTCTTAGCACTATACTACTGACCTCGTATGTGTGTCTGAGTGTGGTACTGTCAGGAATCCGTTTTATCAGCTGAATTCTTGAGTGGCTAAGACAGTGCCATTCTCCATTACAGCTCAGCATAACCATATTTGTTTGTGTACAATTTATACGAAGTTTTCCTGGTTTTCATTGGGCTAAAAATCATTATTTGGACAAGTAGATTTTACCTTTTGAGGCTTTGTTTGAACTTGCAGTAAAGATTAATGCTCAGTTTTTTGATGCTTTGAAAAATTTCATAGCATGATGGACAATGCAGAATATCCCAGAGAGCTGGACAGCTTACATTGTCTTTTTCCAGCTGTATGCTCAGCCTCTGTGGCTTTCTAAAGACAACTATCATCAGTCATATCTAACTATCACCCTCATGTAATACTGCTAGATGCTCAAGGAACCCCCGTTCTGGACCCCAAACACAGAGAAAGACGGCAAGGTGAATCGATGAGAATATTGTATGAGGGATGACAGAAAGAACCCACCCAGGCCTGGCAAATAGGTAAAGTATCGTAGGCAAAAGTATAGATCAGATATAAAAGGAAGATCTCTCACAGTGTTCAAAACACTTCTGGATCAGTTGTGTTCCCCTCCTGTGGTCAAGCTCTTCTATTCTTACTTCTTTTTTTCTGCAATATTATTTCAATTCATATGTTCCACAAGATATTTGTTTACATAAGGTATACACAAGATGATCCAAGGGTTGGAGCAGCTCTGCTCTGTAGCCAGACTGAGAGAGCTGGGCTGGTTCAGCCTGGAGAAGAGAAGGCTCCTTAAGGGGAGACTTTAGTGCAGCTTTCAGTGCCTAAAAGACACAGGTTGCTCAGAGCTGTGCCTCCCTCATCCCTGGCAGTGTTCAAGGCCAGGTTGGACGAGGCTTAGAGCAACTTGGTCTAGTGGAAGGTGCCCCTGCCTGTGGCAGGGGGTTGGAACTGGATGTGCTTTAAGGTCCCTTCCAACACAAACCATTCGGTGATTCTGTGACATTTATTCTTCTGCTCTTGTAGAAGGCACTCCAGAAGACAGCACAAAGTGTAGTCAGGTCAGTTGTGTAGAACTACATTAACAACTTTGATGCAAAAGGAGACACAAAATGTGCAATAAATCACCTGATTAATGCCTGAAAACCTCTTTTTGTTTATACATTTATTGATTTATTTTTTTTTTCCCTAATCATGTCTAGCTCCTTCAATCATTAGTCTCTTGCCTGCCCTCTATGAACCAAAATCAAAGTAATAGACTTCAGCTAAACAATAGTTGCAATTTATAGAGTGACAATGGATGCCTTTATTCACCAGAGAGACTCCTTCCAGCTCCAGGAAAGGACAAACCATTCATATGTTTTTCAGCTTTATGAGAAAAAAATCACAAAGCAGAAAGAAAACACTCGCCTATGAACAATCCCTTCAGCAGCCAGAGGGTGAAGAAGTGATTGTTCTGTGTCAGTTTTTCTTAGTTTTGTTAATGTAATTAAATGTAGGTAGAGTGTGTGTGATCTAAGCCAAAAGGTTAGGATGCTCTCCTGGCCCCTAGTAGATGCATTCTTCTGATATCTCCTAGTCATGCTGCAGCCTTCTCTGCCTTTGTTGTATAACAGCGAAGCAGCTATGCATAAACTTCTGTGTTTTAGACAGACTTGGTTAATGATAGGTGAAATGGTTGATGATTTCCAGTGAGAAATGTTAATGGCTGGGTATGTATGATCATTAGTACTGAATGTCAGGACTGAAACGTGTCTTCACGTCAGATTCAATATCAAAGGTTATTGTAGTCATGAGTACATTCTGTTGGTGCATTTCTTCCTCCTACCCAGTCACAGTGCATATTTTAGAGAATCACAGACATTGACATTCTCACGTTTCCCCTTATTCCCGTTCTCTTCCTACAAGCAAATGTTAGTTGTATTAAATGTCAACCATTTCATGTTTGACTCTTAACACTCATTTCTCGGTTTGTTGGTTGGTTTTGGTTTGGTTTTTAGGGTTTTTTTTTGTTCACTAAAGCTGATACAAAAAATACAGTGGAAACACAGCCCGTATTTTCTTCCTTAACTTCCCAGCTTTTACATGTTTTGACTGACAACTTGAAAAATGCGGGTGGGCAAAGAAAAAATTTCACTGAAATATTTCTCCTGTAAACGCTTTACTGAAACTTTAAAAACAGTATTAAACAAAAATTACTCCCAACAGCGCTCCAGGGTTATTTGAATACCCTGCTGATTACAATTCCCCAATACCTATTATTTTCATCATTACAGCATCCTAGAGAAATTAAATAGATATTGTCATGTATCACATTCTATTATTTCCTTCATTTTATTTCACAGGTCATTTGCAATCTCTTGAATGTGGAAGCTAAAAATCTTTATTGTGTAAGCAGTAGCATAGAAATAAGGTATGAAAATGGATCAGGATTTTGAAAGGCAACACTTTTTCCTTCTGATTGCTTTGGAAACTGCTACTAAGGGTTCTTCCTAAGTGATGTTGGAATGCTTACGAGGACAGTTTTTGGTAGTAGCTGTTAGGATCCTCATCCTTCAATTCCCACTGCATTCAATGAAATGGCTGCAGAGAACTATGAAACAGTTTGTGCCCCAGAGAGCTCACATTGATTTAAATTGTGATAAACAGCAGTATCAGAATACTATCAGCCTAAGTGCTTCCAACTTTTGGGGTCATTTTAGTAGAATAGGAAACAAGCAATAACAATCTTACTATTATTTTAAAGGCTTAAGCGGCAGCCAGAGGTTTTCTATAATGGAGACTGGAACAGACTGGCTTGTGGACTTCAGCTGTTCTTTCAGCTATTACTTCAGGAAAGGACTCATTTGGTATCTGCTGTTCTGAGTTAGTTGTATTTTGAAGTGGCCACCATCCTTGCACTTTTGTGTTTGTCTGTGTAGTCAGCCTGACAACAGGAGCTGGATGTGTGGTATAGTGTTTTCCCCAATAAAAATGGAGAAGTGATTCAAAGTACCAAAGTGAATTAACAGACAGCAACTGCCTTTCATGAGAATGGGTAGAGTAGAGCATGTAGTCCACCTTTAATAGACTAAGTGGTACTATATATTGTCATTAAGGCATACTGTTTCTTGTTAAAACACTCTATAAAGAAAGGGAATAAGTGATGTATTGTAAATTGATGTAAGTAGCAGAAAAGTAATCATAAAGAAACCGTAACTTAATAGGCATCTTAAAAAATACACAGGGTGTGGGAAATAGGATGATCCAGGTTAAACAACATGTGGACATAATTACACAGAACATTATATATGCAAAATCAAACTATGCAAAGTATATTTATATTACTTAATAAGGAGAGAGGAAAATGTGTGTTGAAAACTGAAAGAATAAAACTGTTACGTCTTATGAATTTGGAGAAAAACTGCAAAAAGCCACCAAGCCAATAAAATGTCAAAGTATGTCACTGAGCAGGAGTACAGATAGGAAGTTTTCACCCACTTTGCACACGTTCAAAATCCAGCCCACAGAACCATCATTCCTGCCTCTTAACATTGAGGGCTGTATACTCTCATTCCTTACAGAATTTCGTGCCACAGAAATCACATGAGAAGCAAAAATCTGTTGATGGTCTTCATGGAGAAGTCCAGGAGTTACCTGAATAGAAAGCGGGTGCCTAAGGTATGGATTCACATATATTTTTAGGAGCCTAAAGATGACTGATTTCAATAGGGCTCTAATTTATAAATGTATTTAGTTATCCGTATTCTAAAAGTTTCTATAAATTAAAGTCAGTGCTACATTCTAGTCAGGAACCCAGTGTATGGCGAAATACCCAAATAGTTCAAGATACCAGAAAGTTCCAGGTCAGTTCTGTATGTTGGAGCAGGTATTAATTTATGGCTGTAAATTTACTGTACCTCTACCAGATTGACTTGATGGTAGGTGATACATTGCTCTCTAGGTGTTTGGGCTGTTAGGCATAGCATGTTACTTGGTTGGCTGAGTTTATGTGTGTTTGTATGCTGAGACTAGAGACCCAGCCTCTGTTTTTTTCTGTACTTTGATTTACAGCCTTGCTACTGAAAACCGAATGTAGTGCAGTGATTTCAAAGGTTTCTGGATACCCTTTGCAGAAGATAACTATAAAATGTAAATCCGTATTTGGTACTGGTTAATACAGCAGTTAGAAACATGAACAGCCAAGAGCCTCTTTGCCAGACTGGTCAGTCTCTTTCTCATTCTTCCACTGCTATCACATCTGTGTGCAGGCTGTGAAGCATGAGAAGGGGACTGACACCGGCATTATGGTAGGCAAAATACATGAGAGCATGGCACAGCAGTCTCCTAAAATGCTACTTGCCTGTGTCCTTGGCTCTCCGCTCCCTCAGGCTGCTTCAGGGTTACTGCAGCCTCCAAAGTTCTCATACAGTTTCCAGATGTAGCTCCATAATTGTCTCATTTCCCCATACCAGCCTCTGTGGAGGACATAAGCTCCACAGTCTCCACCTCCCCACATCTGCTGGGCAGTTCCATTTCAGAGGTGACAGCCCAGGAGCTGTTCATGATTATAAGAACCATCCATGCTATACCTGCTGTCAGGCTCCTTCCTGGGTCAGAGGACTGAAAAGACACATTGTATGCTCAGCAGGAAATTGCAGTTAGCCTAGCATATAGGAGACCATCGTTTAGAGAGAGAATATTAAGCACTCCAAGCACTGCAAAAACAAAGGTCTTTTTCCACCCCAGGAGGTAGAGAAAAGTGCCAGAAGGTAGATATGAAGCTTTTGCAAGCTTTGAGTTTGTGGATTCTGCTGTCTGACCCAAGGTTCTAGCTCTATAGCATGTAATTTAAAGTCTCCTCTAGGTGCTTATAATTTAATTGTAAGGTGTCTCACAAACATCTTAGCAGGTGCAAAGAGGATGTGAAGTGATCCTTTTTTCCTCTCTCCTCGGCTGGAACATGAAGAAGGCACTTTATGATCCAATTAGTGCCTCCAGCAGCTCTCTAATTGCATTATAAAGCATCCTAAAAAAATAGAAAATTAGAAGCTGGTTTTAAAGCCTAAAAAAAAAGAAAGTGTTGTTTAACTGTTTGCCCTCCTGGTAACGCAGCAGTGAGGGGACCCAGCATCCGTATGCACCATATTTTCTCTGTAACTTCCCCAGATGTGGAATGTGTTCAGTTGCCCAGAGCTCTGGAGTGTGGAGCATCCTTTATTGCACTGTAATTGGAGCTTGAAGTATGCTGTGAAGCTTTGCACCCAAAATAGCTCGCAGTGCTTATGCATGTTGCTCTTTCAAGGAAACTGCATCTGTGCTGCACTATCTGTGGCCATTTTAACCTGCTAAGTATCTGTTCTATTGAGTTTTTATACCAAGCTCATTGGCATAGTGTCTGAGAGTTATTATATATAATGAGCTATAACATGCTTTCAACTTCAAAGCTCAGCCTCTGTGTAATAATTATCACATCACTTCCCATGACTCTCACATATTTTACTTACCGAGTGGGTGGGAAGAAGATACTGAAATAATATTTAGACTTATACAGTGCTTTTCAGCTATAGATCACAAAATATTTTCTGTTGGCAGTTAAGCATTATCACCTGCACTGTGAAGATGGAAAAGACTAAAAGGCAGATAACACTGAGCTGTGAATCGAACCTGGTCTTCTGATCTTCAGTGTATGGCCCTTCTTATTTGTTGGGTTTGTGTTGCTCCCAAGTGCTTTTCTTCATTACCCGGCAAAAGTGTTAGGATTTGCATCCCCTTTCCAATAATAGAATGAAATTGCTAAAAGCAGATCATTCGATCATGTGTGTTGTACCTCATAAATGGCAGTAATACTTGCTTTCCCTTGAACCCACACACAGCTGAGCACAATGCAAGCCATGTATTTTGTGTTTCCATCTATTCCTTTTTTTTGTTGCTGGGATTTAACCCAGTCCATTGCAGCAAAAAGGGATAGTAGAGATGAGATTACACTGTGTGCAGGGTCCTTTACTCATCCCCTCAGAAGGAAGCTAACAACACCAAGGATAATCCTTCAGCACCTATCTATTCTTCAAGTTGCTCAGAAAAGGACACCAATCTAATTTAAATCTAACAGGGTGTTGCTCAGAATTCAGATGTTATGCTTGCTGAACCCAGTTTTCCTGATGAATTTGCACTCTTATTTAGGGAGCTTTTTCCTGCTTGGTGCAGGGACTGTGCTGGGAACCTTTTCTCCCTCTGGCTAACAGACATTGACAGGCTTTCTGCATTGCAATAATAGGAGAAAAGGGCTGCACCTCTGGGAAGAGAGAGTCATGGTCAGGTTCTGTTTCAGGAAAAGGGTAAGGGACAGCTGACAGCTTTCATCTTTTGTTCTGACACTCTTTCACACACCTATGCATTGGCATACCCATTCATACTCTGCTTTGAGTAGAGCCACTCAGCCATCAGAAGACTTCCTAGGATGCTCTTCTTTTGTTTCTCTTCTGCAGAAGCTCACCCTTGTTTTATCTCACATGAATTTTGGGTTAAGGTTCACTCTTCTCAGAGTCCCAAAACAAACCTAGCTCACAAACCCAAGAATATCGCTCACAAAACTCCTTTGATTCAATGAACAATGCATCAGCTTGTTCCAGATTCTTTCACAGCAAGATCCCAATTTCTGGTATAAACCTCATAGGCCTTAATAAATCTTCCACAATAATGGCCTGAATTTCAGGAGTTTAACAAACACGCCGAGTTTTGGGTTTTATTACAAACATTTCATATAATTAGCATGAACAGATGGCATATGATTCTACCATTAATCATTTGTGTACAACCAAAATACACTAACACTAATGTCAGTATGTCCCAGAATACTTCTTTGAAAAAACACCTGGCTGCAATTCTGGTCTCTCTTGCACCCATCAGGCACCATGACTGTAGTAAAATTACTTCTGATTTATCTCAGTATTGAACAATGCTAAAATGAAGCCTTTTTCATTATACGAACTATCCTCAGAGGTTTAAAGACTTACATTGGGTTATATGAAATATATAATCAGTTAAAAAAAATACCTTCCCTCTGTGGGACAAAAAGGAAGAATATTAATGGAGAAAATCTTTCAAAGCATTTCTGGAAACAATACCCTTATGTATAAAAAGAGTCTTTATTGGCGTCTCTTTGTGGTAGTGTTTTCAATTCCAATAGCTATAATAAGAGAAAAAACCTGCCCTATTTGTCAATCTGTCAGGAAATATATTTCAGCTTCAAGCATCATACTCCTGGGGTTTATGGAAATCACAAAGCATCTCATTCAAATGAAGAGGCTGAAGCTATAAGCAGTGCAATTAATATCTTCAATTTCTGCCTTCAGCATGAAAAGAAGCTCAAAAGCTGTTTGAATCTGAATCCCAAATACTGTCTAATAGTTCACATCTGGCTCACGCTGTTTAGGAGAAACAACACTTGTTGGTTTCAGCAGTGCATTCAGTGACACACTAACCTTCTGAGCCAGCAAGGTGAGGGCAAGGCTGGCTGGAAGTTGTGGAAGGTTGTTCGGCAGGTTCAGCTGAGTGTAAGGGCTGCATCTCAGGTGTTGCTGTTGTAAAACTCAGAGGCAGAAAAGCCTGCACCTCCCTGACAGTACACAGCTGTGGATTACTGTGTGTTTTCACACCCTGTACACACAGCACAGCCGACAACTCATACTGTTTACTGGCAGCAATCTTTGCATAGTGTCAAGTTTATAACCTTTTTCTTTCTTTGCTGTTTGCTATTTCAGTAGGACACAGCGCCCCATCTCTGCTGTGTCTGATCCTATGCAAGCACCTAGGCAGGTATAGTTCATTCCTGAAAAAAACCTTCCAGTCTAAGCCTGTTTGACGCTTCTGGAACGACCACATTGGCAGTCAGTGTTTTCTCTGTGACACTCTTGTCTCAGATCACTAGAAGGCTCAGATCTTGTCTCATATCACAAATGCTCAGTGAAAAGGATGGCAATAGTTGTTTCATTACTGGAGCTGGAGACTTGATCAGCCGTTCCGAGTAGACATAAAAAGCAGATATTCTCTCATATGACTGCTGTTCCTTGCAATGTTCCTTGCAAGCACTCAGAGCACATCACATCCATCCTGCTGTACCAGAGGGATGTTGTACAGACAGGGGAAGGGGCTTATTCTGACAATTACTGCAGCAGAACTTGGAAGACTTCCTCATAACTCATTTACTTTACCATAAAAACATTCTTTCTTCTCACAGTGCATATCTTCAAAAGAGGACCTTTTCTTTAGCAAAGAAATTGAGAACAGAAGAGACTTGTATAAACTTTAGGTTATTCCCTGTAGGTAGTTGAGGTAACAAAGAAATTTGGGTCACATGATGGGCAGGGATTTGCACTAGGAAGATTGGTGGTGCCAGCATTGGCTTTCAAGATCCGAGTGGATAAAGCTCTTATCAGTCTGTGTTTATTTAAGTGTAGCCTCTCTTTGAGCAGATTAGCTCCCAAAGTCCCCTTCAATCTGAATTATGCTGTGTTTTTAAGAAGCCGTGACAACACTCAGGTGGCTGGAAAATGGCAAACAGCCCATAGTAATGGATTGGGCACAACTCAAGCAGTATTCTGTAAGTCCCATGGCTTTCCTTGTATTCTGACTCAGCTTTTAACTGGTAATGTACATTTTGCTTATTCTGTTATAACCACATCTTCAAAAACTGAAGGGAGAAAGGGAGGTAAAGAAACCAGCTTAGACCCTCTTACTGACAATGAAAAATACAGATGCTGTATTACAGCGCTGTGAAATGGTCTCTCTCCACCAGAATGGTGCATGACAGTAAACCAAGCATGATTAAGAAAGCTGCTAAGAGGCACAGGCTGCTTAACATTCCTGCATGGTCTACACATATGCTTTCCCAATTCATCTCTTTTTAAACATGATAAAGCAAAAGCGAGAGAGAGGGAAATATCTGTTGCTCTGGGCTAAGTGTCTTTCCTTGAACACCACAGAACCCACTACCAAAGTTTGCTGTCTGGAAGTCAGGCAGGAGGTGACTTCTTTGCTGTGACTCAAGCCCACTGAAAATATCCTTTTAGTCAGCAATAAATTTATCTCGTGCTACTACAGAGAAACCACCTGTGCAGCCAAATTCTGATCAGAGGTGTGTCTTGTCTGAGCAGTCACAGGACTGCAATACATGAAGGGCTACTGAACAGTGAGTGCTCATATGTCTGTGCTAGGGTATGCAGCTACAAAGCAGATGAAAGGCTGCCTAGGGAGCGCCTGGCAAACTCTTGCTTATGGCTATGAATAAGAATGAGAGCTGGCTTGAAGGGTGAGTAGTTTCTTCTTTTTCATTTTGTGATTTTTTTACACTTAAACCAAACAGGTTTATTTGTTTATTTTGTGCTTAATCCCAGCTGAGGGTAGTCACTGCAGGCTTTCTTCCTCTTGCTTGCTTTTTGAAAACACTTAGGACAACCAGAGCTGAGAGACTAGATCTCTATTGCTTTGTCACTGATGTAAAGAGGGTGTGAGTGGCCTGGTAACCTTCGGGTACCAGTGACTGATTATACCTAATGCCAGGTAATGAGTACTGAGACCCTGAATGTTCCTGTTTAGCCAGCCTGTCCAAGGCTGGGATCATACCATCCTGTAACATTTGTACACAGAAGATCAACTCATTTATAACTTCGGTAGGTTTTCTCTGGAGCACGTTAAGGGCTAAAATTTGTCTACAGTGAGAGAGGAAAGGAAGCCTGTTAACAGTTTATAAAAGGGGTGAGCTGAATTTCAGCTTTTACTCTTCATGGATGCTCAAGACCAAGCTGGATGGGACTTGGAGCAACCTGGTCTAGTGGAAGGTGTCCCTGCCTGTGGCAGTGGGTTGGAACTGGATGAGCTTTAAGGTCCCTTCCAATCTAAACCATTCTGTGATTCTGTGATGTCCATGCTGTCACCAGTTCTCTGTGGAATATTCAGGCCAGGGAGCATACGCTGGAAGGAATGTGCTTTCCAACCACAAAGAAATGCTCCACATTTGGAGTGCTAGAACACTAAATTTAGACGAACTGAAGTGCTAGAAGTATTCTGCTTGCTTGGACTCTTCAGAGCTTCTACTGTCATTCCAGGGCTTTCTGACACACCAAGGAAGGCATTAGCATAGCCTTTTGAGGGGGAAGCAGTCACAGACAGTATTAACACATCATTTTTGCAATTTTTTCCCCTGTGAGAAGCTGCTGTTATCTGCAGAGAGTTTGAGACATTTTTGGGGTGGTTTTTTTTTTTGCCACAAAGGCCTTTCCTTCCTCCCACGGAAAGATGATTGCTTCCTGCTCATAGTAAAACTGGTTTTCACATGAATGAAACACTGTGGAAGTTTAGAGGAAGATAGTCGAATGTCTTGCTTTTCACAGAACCTGGACTTCAGTCAAAGGTGAAGTCTTCTTTTAGTGGATAAGAAAGATGCTTAAATATGACCAAGTTTGCATGGAAATCTTTTCCCAAACTTTAATTATTGTTAGGAATCACCACAACAGAAGAAAATACCAGTTGATAACTAGATTAAAAACAATTCTGTCCACAAATAAAAAAGGCCAACTGCATTTGCTTGAGGTGGTTTTCCCTCTTGGTTAACATACGAAAACAAAGTGCTTTATGTAGCAGGGAGCATGGAGAGGAAGGAAGTGGCAGACATTGCATCCACTGGGTATTAGCTCCTAAGCCGATCTTGCCAGGTACCTGAGGCTGACTTAACTGCATATGACCTTCAAGGCAACGCTTAAATTCATGCTTTGAATCTGCACTGGGTTTTGCTGTTGCTTCATACTCTTTCACATTTGCTTTGATAAACAGTAGAAAATGTACACTTTAATGTTAGACACGTGGTTTCACTCCTTCAAGTGCCATTCCTAAAACACTTGTTTTCTGACTATAGACGAGATATTTACCAATCCTGTTACTCATGCCATTTGCCTCCCTGTTATCTTTCAAACAATCTTTAGGGATAAATATGTTTTAAAAGTCCCTGGTTTTTCCTGGGCAACAAGATGAAATTCTGATGTTTAACAATCGCGTTTACTGGTGTCTTACATTGTTCCCTGCATGCAAAATTTTACAAGTAAATGACCAGAAATGTCAGCTTCTATGTTTTCTGTGCTAGGCAGTGGGTTATGATCAGTGATGGCAAGTCTACAGAAAGGGAAGTGAAGAGGAAAATTTAAGACCTTTGTAATAAATGGTCAGAGAAAAGTAGTGAAAACCTTATCAGGGATTCTTTTGTGAAAGTGAGGTCTTATCATCACTAGAATACATGCTTCCCAGAATTACTGTGCTTCCTTTTTTGCAGGTTTATGGGCAAAGAAAAGAGAACAAAAGAGAACAAAAGAGAAATTAACCACTATTACTGTGTTTGTTCCCCATGCTGGGATGCACACTTTTATACCTTTAATCTGTGGATTTCAAAGACATCATTAAATCTGATTTGATTAACCTAAAGAAATCCAGGAGTTAATTCACAGCTACTTGCGAATTTGCAGGCCATTGAAGTGCAATGAAGCTGAGCATTCTTCTTTCAGCCCTTTCATAATTAAGCATTTGACTAATTCAAATATTAAAACTGTTTTCTCATAATTGCCTACTCTCAGTCCAAATATTAGCAAGACAAATTCATGTCTGCTTAAAAGATCTGAGGTCTGTTTTAGCATGAAAGTTCACTGAAATCAGCGGAAAGATTCTGGTACCTCTATCATACGCTCCTGCCAGCAAGATCAGTATTTGCAGGGGCTTGCTGAGGAAGGACTAGTGCCAAATTTACAATATTTAAATGCAAATTTTCATTTCATACACCAAAGGAAGACAAGAAAATAGCTTGGTCTCTTTCTGGCTACTAACAGCATCTGAAATTATTTTCAATAGAAAAAGAGCTGTTAAAATATAGTTGTATTGTGTCTCATTTTGCTCAGCTGAGACATTGAAAATGAAAGAATAATTTTCATTTTCTGTTTCTATTTCCATTCATTTTCAGGCTAATATTCACAGACACTATTCAAATGTTGGCATAAGTTTGCCACAGTGGTTGTGACATCATCTCCATCACAGAATCCCAGGCTGGTTTGGGTTGGAAGAAACCTTAAAGCTCATCCAGTTCCAACCCACTGCCATGGGCAGGGACACCTTCCACTAGACCAGGTTGCTCCAAGCCCCGTCCAACCAGGCTTTGGGATGGGGCAGCCACAGCTTCTCTGGGCACCCTGTGCCAGCAGCTCACCACTCTCATAGTGAAGAATTTCTTTCTAATGTCCAATCTCAATCTCCCCTCTATCTGGTTAAAGCCACTCCTGCTTGTCCTATCACTGCAGGCCTTCGTCAAAAGCCCCTCTTTAAGTTTCTTGTAGCCCCTTAAGGTCTCCCTTTAAGGAGCCTTCTCTTCTCCAGGCTGAACCAGCCCAGCTCTCTCAGCCTGGCTCCAGAACAGAGCTGCTCCAGCCCTCAGAGCATCTCCATGGCCTCCTCTAGCCTCACTCAAACAGCTCCACGTCCCTCTTGTGTTGTTGCCCCAGAGTTGGATGCAGGACTTGTAGGGGAGGTGGAGAATCCCCTCCCTTGACCTGCTGGCCAACTGTCCTTGGATGATACCTCCATCCTTGGAGATACTCGAAACCCAACCTGACAAAGTCCTGAAGAGCCTGCTGTAATTGACCTTGTTTTGAGCAAGGGGAGATTTGGACTAGATAACCTGCAGAGATAACTACCAACTTCAACTATTCCATGACTCTTCGAAAATATTTATGTCTGAACTACAAAACAATTTCACAATGTGGGAAACACATACTTGGAAAGTTAAAAGCATTATATTTATAAACCTTGAATTCTGAGCCCGCTGATTTCTGTCATATCTACCAGGAAGAAATTTTATTCATATTACTTGTATATTTTCAGTTGTGTCTTACAGTTCTAATGATTTTACTCATTAATTCTTTAATTCTTTTGCACCAATATGCTACAAAAAGTAGGTGCTCTGGGAAAATGCAGTCAATTTCTGTTGCTTTCATACATTTGTTACACTTGTCCCAGGAAGAGCAGATAGGTCATGACCTGTCTGCTTTTTGGGAGAATGGTGCACACATATCCTCCAATCCACACTCAGAAACAAGGGAACATGCAGACAAATCATTTCCAAGGAAATGGTGAAGTGTAGGGTTTTCTTTCTCTGTGACAGGAAGCCAAGTCCTCTTACATTCCTTTCTGTCTCTAAATCTAAAGCATAGGGTAATATTCAAGTTTCCTGTACTATAGGGTCAGAGCTCCCTTGCAAAGCTTCTCTTGTGGATGCACAGCCCCTTTCCTGGACCGGCACATGGATAAAGAGCACACCTGATCCTACCCACTGCTGTATGAGTAGTCAAAACAGAACTATGCACCACTTAAGATCGACTTCAGTTATCAAAATAATGTTTTGTCAGGACATGGTTCATGCGTGATCTAGGTTATGGATCTGTGCACAGGATTTAACTTTTCCAGAGGTCTGGAGTGTTTCAAACAGCTTGCCTTTTGCCAATCAAAGTTTTACTGTCTCCCAGTTAGGAATCATACAAATGAAGCAAGAACTGGCCATACAACAGCACTTCTTTTGCCAGCAAATGTGCAATTATTGATAAGCAGTACAGGAAAATAATATGACATATAAAGGAACATTGTGGAGTGCACTGTATTATTACCTATCTGGAAGATTCATTTGATGGATATATCAGCCTTCAGGGGATTGGAAACACTGTCACGTGCTTGCAACAGAAGCCCCCCAAGCCCTCTAGCATAATGTATGTATG
Source organism: Psittacus erithacus (assembly GCA_009867235.2). Lineage (NCBI taxonomy): Eukaryota > Metazoa > Chordata > Aves > Psittaciformes > Psittacidae > Psittacus > Psittacus erithacus. Next base: position 21,197 of record WYDI02007722.1, on the reverse strand, counting down.
TATGCATTTCATTAGTGTTTGGGATGTGTCATTTTAGAGAAGTAGAGGGAAAATCAAAGTAAGGGGGAAGCTAAACTAATTATTTGAAGTGGTAAGTCTATTTTTTTCAGACAGGTTATGGGACTTTCTTGTGCTATGGAGACAGCTCATACCATAAAATCAATACACATAGATTTGATGTAAGTTTGGAGCAAAAGTTCAAGTTCTATTAAAGACATTCATATACCCACCTTTCTTTCTAAGTGTATGTACTATAGATCACACCAGTGAAACACCTCTGTTGGCAGCAATAGAAGAAAAGACCATAAGGCCAGTAGGTACTGACAATATCTTGATTCTTTGTCTTACACTTTTATTTGAGGCATTGAAGTTTGCTAATGATGTTCAGGATATTCAGCGAAGCCAATTTTCTCGTGACGAAACAACCAAGTAGCAGCGCTTAGAAACGGGCTGTGTGGCAAATTCAATTCCATAATCTTGTCAGTAGGCCTTTTTTTTGTTACTCGCCTAAAGTGAAATCTAATAAGGTAAAAAAAAATCAAGACACTTAATTTCACTTCTGCATGAAAATTTGGAAAAGTAGGTGTAATCAGACTTCAGCCAGTATATGCCTGTTTTGATACTTGAACCTTTGCTCTTCAGTCCCTTACGTATTTCAGAAAGTTGTACCCAAACATATATATCAAATGACTGTCAGGAATGCCCACACATGAGGGACAATTCATGTAATATTCAACTGCTGTGGTTTTTTTCACAAATTATGATAAACTGAAAAGCTGGGACGATGTCACTTTGTAACCCTTTTTCAAAGTAAGACGGTCTTTTGGTCCATCACATGCATATGGCTTTGGGAGAACATGATGGAAATAGACTATTGCTAATCACTTGTATTATTTATTTAACAATAGAAGGCAAATGTAATTGTAAATGTAATTTCAAAAAGGATGTCCTAAACATTCGTTTCCTCCAAAAATTAAAAAATACTTGAAACAATGCAACAAGATACACATGAAATATTTTTATTTCTCTCTGCTCTAGGGACCTAATTTAAACACACACTATGGACTTTAAGGGGATTGTCTGTGTGCTTTGGGCTTCTTTTTTTTCCTTTGGCCCAGCTTCTCATTTCAGAAAGAGTTGCTAGCGCAAGGATAACAAACTCACAATTCCACCAGAGACATAGGTTATTAACAGCTGAGGAGTAAATTCCAAGTCAAACAATACCATATTGTTTCCGTTTCTCAACTGCTATTTTCATGCATATTAGCAGAATAATTACACTTTCCTTTCATAAGGATGCATATTTAGAACAATTATGACATTTCAAGGAACCTAGAGTCACTGCAGCTAAACTTAAGTTTTGCGCTACCGATTTTTCACTGGGAAAATGAAGAAATAATCAAGTTACGGAGGGCTAGTCTCATTCCTTCTCCTTTTCTGTTATCTGTGTTCCCAGTGGTGGCAGCTGCAGGAAAGCAAGCTATCTGAGGGAACATAGTGCTGTAAAGGGTTCGCAAATGCTCTGGCAGAAAAAAGTGCAATTTCTTTCTTCTGTTACTAATTCTTATGAGATACAGATCTAGTCATGCAGGGTCCAATGGAGTGCAGCACCAGCCGACAATGGAATTAGATTCATGGGCTGGAACCTGGCATGAGCTTCAGTTCATGGCTACAAAGATCTTCCTATCTGTCGCTATACTCCTTTGCACATCTGGGCCTGAAACACTCTGAGTGAGATTTGCAAAGGAGTTTTGCTACCTACATACACTAATCCAGTGAAAGGCACCTTCGTGGGAGATGAACTCATGGTGCCTGTATGCAAAATAGAAATATGGTACTTCTGTGAAATAGCAGCAATGTGAGCCAACCAGTTAGCTCATGTTTTTATCTCAAGCAATTACATGGACAAATGGAGAAAAAATTCTACTAATGAGACTCCAGTGATCCCTGTGTGTTTGCAGTCAGTCTGTATACATAACCCCTATGTGCCACACTACAGCCTGCAGTGGATATGTGGCCTGCACATCATCAGTGAAGCTCCATGAAAAAGCACTAATCCTGCTGTCAAGACCTCTGTGTGGGTTCACATTCTGATGTCAGATGAAGAGGGAGAACATGCTTGAAACAAACAAACAAAAAAGAAATACTGTTTTTCTCTAATACATAATAATGGTTATGAATTTCTAACCAGTGCATTTTCAACACTACTTTTCTCGTGGTGCTGACTCACTGCTACTCTGAACTGAAGTGTAGAAGTCAAGGACCAATGCTTGTTCTTGTCATTGCCTGTTGCGCTGCAAGTGGTGTTAATGACTGGGAGAACAGTGAAATAAACTGATTTCTGGTATGTTGTTTAAAAGCCAATCACAACAATGTCCATTGAACAGCAAAAATTTCAGCAACAATTCTATGCTGGCTTTATACCTATTGCTATCATTGATAGTGCATCCTCCATTCTCCCTGTACTCCAAGAAAAAAGACCAGAAAAAATAAGCCCCTTTCAATTAAAGCCACAATTTGTATCTTACTTGCTGTATGTCATCCAAAGAGCTGCTGTGTAGATTAAGAAGATCCTCAGGTAATCTCAAGCCTCACTGGTTTAAATTGCCTTAAATTATCCTAGGCTTTACCTTTTCCTGCATTACTGTGAATGATGATGTATGTCAAGTTCATTCAGACTTGTAGTTTTTTTGCCAGCCTCCTCTAGATAAATTCAGGTGAGATGTGAAGATGTCAAATGCAGCTAGAAGAGCATGCTCTGCCTATGGTGCTGTTGTTTTAAACTCCACCAAGATAGTTTACTGTTCAGAAAATTGCCTCCTGCTAAAATCTGAAACCGGAATGTCTTTGTTGAGATCATGCCAGTTTATCTTAGTAATGCCAAGTTCTAAAACACTAGAAATTCAGGGATCATCAAGAAAAGGCTGAAGTAGACCTAACTTTGCTGCCTCAAAAATGGTTAGATTTTACCACAATAAAAATGAGGTGAGGGGAATCTGTTACAATAACAGATTCTACCCTTACTCTTTATAAGGGTTATGAAACACTTGTGTATGTGAGCAGATTTTAAATCAACCTTCTAGTTGAGCATGTGTGTCATCCTCATAGGGCTGAGTACAGTTTGCATATTTGGTTGTGGGATGATATAGACAGACTTTAAGAAGAACTCAAAATCAACTTTATTCCTGCTGGTGAGGCCATGTGCAAGAGTCCTGTGGTGCCTGTAATGTGGGGGCATCCCATGCTTCTCTTTTCGATATGCAGGATTCTCCTGTTGACACACATTAGACTCAGTCACCAAAATCCTGTATTAATCTTCAGGGTAACTAGCTACTGCTATGCCTTCCTGTGAGTTGGACCCATTTACCTCTGTTACATATGGAATGGCATAGTTGAAACGCCTTTAGCACAAAGATAACACAGTTGGGTTTCTAAAGAGAAAGTCTGGACTGGTGGGTAAAAGGTTTGCTCTTCTTAGGGGGAGGAGAGATTAGAAGAGGAACTGCTGTTGCTTTTTAACAAGCCCTACCTTGTCATTAGGGAGCCAGAGATAAAGTTCTTAGTCTGCAGCCTCTCTTTAAAGCAGCATGAGGACTCAAAGTTTTCACAGCCTCCTAAATCTGGTGGAGACTTTATAGGAGCAACTTTTCATGAGCAACCGCTAGGGCAAGCACCTTGCACTCATATTTTGGGAGTACAGGCTTAAGCAGCCTGGCTTTTCTATAGTTCCCTAAAGCAATATAAAGTAGGTATGGTGCTTGCTTTCTGTGCATGCTGATCCAGGATAAACACTCATCCTGTTTCTTGTTGCTTATTCCTGAGGAACACCAACCACACTGCCTCCCATTTTCAGGGAGTTTATTTGCCTTTCTTCCTGGGTCCTCTCTTCCTACAGATCTGTTCTCCTGAATTGCTGCCTCACAAGTCTGTGAAATGCATCATTGTCTCATAAACTGGAAAAGCCTTTTTTCCACCAAAAAAGTACAGGACCAACTCAGATCTTACCATATTGTTTAACCAATGTCTAGCAGGTATAATGAACAGAACACTTTCTAAAAACAATCCTTGAATACTCTTGCTGTTCATTCTCTCAAGTGGGCACAAGGCACTGAATACTCTGTAAATGGATGTTTAGCTTCAAGCACTTGAACAGTCTCACTGAGTTAAATGGCGTTACTCGACCACTTAAAGTTAAGCACTTGAATTTAAGGAAGTGCTGTGGGGTACATTGCTAGTACAGGGACAGGATTCTCGACCATTTGCAAACACAACAGGTCAAAACGCTTTACATTTTCTTTACATTTTCTTTATTTTATTTTGGTTTTGGCTGTTTTTTGTGACAGAATAAAAGCGCAGAAATTTCAAAGCTGAAATATTTTGATTAAAAGTTGAAATATTTTGATGGGAAAAAGCTGTTATAATACTTCATGGTAACTGTGCTTTGGTTGCTTCATGCTTTGCTCTTCTGTACTGCTTAGATTATTTCTCCATCAGGATTTTGATGGAGAGAAAAGCAGTGCATGACAAGAGATGATTCTCATTAAGACACTTGGCCTGTGGGCTGTGACTGTGGTGAAATGTAGGTAAACAGTACCTAATGTAAGCAGCTATCACAGCCTTTCCAAATGAAAATATTTAACCTTTGGAACATGGAGTCCTAAGAGCTTTGTAAGGAAACAGGTTTTATTTTATGGAGAGAAAGAGCTCTGATTGACCATAGCTGTAAAATGCATATACGAGACATGTACAACATGAGACATGGCAATCTATTGATTTTTATCTTGGTCTCTGCACCAGGTTAAATGACCTCATCTTAAAATATTCTGGGATTGTTACAACAAAAACTGTCAGAGCTGTCATCAGTTTCAAAATGCTTACACTGACGTGTCATTTTATCTGGTTTGTAGGGCAGGTTTGCTTGGGCAGGCATGAATAAACTGGGGCAGCCCCCTAAAATCCTTTATTTAACTGATTGTGACTAGTTGTGGCTGCAGCCACCCATCATATAATAAAGGGTCTCTGTTGCTGCTGCAGCTTGAATACATACTTGGAGAAGAAGAAAAAGTTTTTGCCTTCTCCTATGTTTCATAGGCCAGTGACCTTTATAAATGACAGCAAATCTCTGCTGAATGAAGGATGAGGGAAAAGAGGAAAACATTAAGATATTTTGTCCTCCTTTTTTTTGTGGTGTGTTGAAAACAATCACAGTGCCTATTTGTCATGTTCCAGCTTTGTCTCCCTTCTGCAGTAGTGTCTGACAGGCTGAATGAAGAAGGTGTAAGTGAAGATGAATTGGTAGAGGTATCACTTCTGGTCTCCCTAATTCTGAAGCAGATGAAAAATACATATAATATCAGGATGTTAAAGTGAAGGAAACATTAAGATCAAGGGACTGCAAGGATGAAATAGAAATCCTTTGGGCAATTTAGGGAACAAAGGAATAATCCAAATGTGTTTCTCATCATTTAAGATCTTCAGTTACTTTGTGCTATTTGTAGCATTAAAATAACAAGCCGACTGTACGCTGGGAAGGAGTGATCAAGGTGAACAAACACAGAAATAATAATTCTGAGAGGAAAATATAAGGACAATTTCCCTGATATTGATAGTCATTCATGCTGTAGAATTGTTTTCTAGGGGAGCACATACTTCTGGTTTGGCTCATTCAAAACCAGACTGGGGAAAAACTCAGGACCAGACCACACAGAAAAAACTTACCTCTGCAGGGAGGGATTGATGGGATGAATTACACCTCTTTTCCAAGCAGGAGTTGTATCACCAAAGGTCTAAAAATTGCCTAGTGGTGCTGGGAAGTGTGGCAAGGCCCATGGGATACTGTCTTGGGTCAGTCCACATACTGCTGGGGTGGTGAACATCCAGCAAGCTGCCAGTGCCCTGGGGAAGCATCCTAGTAGCCTTGCTTTTAAACTACCCTCTTCCCATCGCTAAAGCAAAAAGGTGTCATGATGGTGCTTAGCAGGAATCAGGTCTGGCATTCGTGTCCTAGAAATAGTCTCTCCTTCTAAGAGGGAAAAGAGATTTCCAGACTTCAGTCCTGTGCAAGGAAACTGTCACAATGTACAGTTACTGAGCTACTCAGCCTGTTTCCTTTGTACAGTCCAGTATCAAGAAAGATACTCATCACACAAAAGCTTGCTCTTTTTTGCTCTTTTCTTCTGTCTGTGTAGATTCAAGCTGGAGACATATTATTCCATAAAGAATAATACAATAAAATTTAAACTCTTCAGGCAATATACTGTAGGCGGATGGTGAGCAAGCCAAGACAGGAAGTTCATAAAGATACTCCATAGCCTAAAAGACCTTCTCTATGGAAAAGACTTTGATTATCTTCCCTTGGGTGCTGATGAAAATTTCACTAGTGGCTTCAGTGACCCTGAAGCCTTAACTTGAACCTTAGTTAACAAATGAAATAAAGGGTATCATAATTCTGATTTCATTCAAAGATTTTTACACTGGCTTTTTCCATTTGGGTCAGTGGAACTATTCTTGATGACCACACTTGCAAACCAGACCCAAACCTCTAACTTCTATTTCTCAAAAGGTTAGTATCATGCCTGAAAATAAATCTAGAGTATTAGAGCTACTTGGAAATTTTCATTAATGATTCTTGCTCCAAAATGGTCCTTTACAAGGAAAAAAAAAAGAATTAGAAAAAAAAAATCCTGATGTTGTTGTTATTTCTTTATTTTTATTTTCTGTGTTGGGTTTTTTCTAATGTTTATTGAAAATATTATGACCTTTTTTTTTTACTGACTTGATTTTAGCAAACGGAAACATTGGATATCCGCAGGGATATTTCCAATATGATGTTTTGGAATTAAAAAAAAGTACAGATGCTTGTATTTTGTACACAAATCTGCCAACAGATCCAGATGGATCTGTTTCAAATAGCTTCAAATGTAAATTACATCTGTAATTTAAAATGTGTCATGAAACCTCATTTTCTCTTTCACCCACCTTACCTCATTTCTGCCTTTTTTAGGAGCTGAATTTCTGCCATGGTCACTGTTAGTTTGAACTTGCTGCCTGTTCCATGAGGAGTAGTCACAGAGGGAATTTAGAAAGCAGAGGAATGACAATATCTCATGGAAATTACACTCCCACAAAATTGATGTGAGGCAGAGAGTGTGGGAGGCACAGAGAGGATTGTCTTTGGGATGCAGATTGATAGACACCACATGGCCTGATACTATGAGGCAATGTCTATGACAGTCACTTCATACACACATACCTTAATGCACTCTCTACAATGATTTCTTCAGGCCCTGTAATGCTGGTGTATGATGGCATTCAATACTCTGAAGCACATGTTTTACTGAAAGGAGTCTGATTATCTTCTCATGGGTGCTGATTCAAGCTTTGCCAGAGGCTTCAATGAAGAGGAAGAAAAAATCCTAGGTTAAGAAATCATACAAAAATTAGCAATTTTGGCTTTTCTAGCAGCTTTAGATGTACTGTGTTGTGCCCAGTGAGTTCAAGGAAGCATTCCTGATGAATGGCTCAAGCAAATTATCATGGGTATATAGTATAGTATGAAAGTCAGCACTCTGATAGCCACCCTAGTGGGAGCACAATTTCATTAATGTTTTGAAATTACTCTTATTAGGCATATCACCTGTTACAAATGTAGCAGAAAGTCCCTACTGCCCTCATCTGATATGATTGCAGGAACCACCAAGGCACTGGATGATAGACAGCAACTGAGCTTCATTTTTCACACCTCTCCTCTGCAAACACTAATAGTTCATCCATCCAGAGATGACATCCTACACTACGCAGGTGTAAGGATGTTCCAGTGATTACATCACTGCCAGCCCAGGACATGTCAGGCCCACCTTCAGCCTCATGCTTGTGATTTTTCTGGTGGCAGGCCACTTTTTATTGTGCGCTATGCTGGGTTATTCCCAGCATCTTTCTCTCCCTGTGCAGAATCGTGTGGGATTCTGAGCTTCCCTGTCTGTGGTCTCTTTCTGTTTCCCTTCTGCCCCAGTTCCCTGCATGCTCTCATTCACAAGTAAAATTTCACCTGCTGCCTCTGCATGGGTGATTCTGCTGCAGACCAGGCCATTGTCCAGGGCAAAATCTCAGCTTGCCTCTGTTCACTAACAATCTCAGTGCTGCAAGGCCTTTGTCAGCACCACCACTGTCATAGTGCCCACTGTTCTGGCTGGTATCAGACATCACCTTCAGCACAGATCACTCCTTGGATTCTCACTTTTAGGCAACAATATCTCGTAGATTCTCCTTGTTACGATACTGCCTTTCCTATTCACATAAGCAACTCAAATTTCTCATCCCAGCACTTTTTGTTTGAGCCCCTCTGCAAGACAGACTTGACCTGTCTGAAGTGTAATAATAGGTAAAGAGATGGGTTTTGATGTGTTGTTATGCAGACACCAGCACAAGAATTTACCTTTCAGGAACATCGGCAGTCCAATTAATCAGAATTCTTCCAACTTGCAAGCATGCCAGCATTTACCTATCAGTGAACTTCATATGAAGAGTTTAAGATTTACCCTTAATGTGAGTGATTTTGATTTTTGCTTAACCCTAAAAGGGTTGCGTCAATCCCAAAAACTCATCAGACCATATCAGGCATTTCTGTAGCATATTGTCCTGAGAAACACACCCGTCATAGGATTTGTGAGAATAACATTTAAACTAATACAAAAGCCAGCTTATCAAATAGGAAAAATTACTGAAAAGGGAAGTTACAGGGCTTTAATTATCATGCTGAAGCAATTCAGAAAGTATTGTTTACTTGCGCAACATTCATTATTGTGATGCAGGTTAATCAAAATGAATTAAGAACAGGGTGATTAAATACTCCTCCCCTACGTTTCAAGTATTATTGGCTCAGGAGTGGATTTCTTGGTTCCATTTTGGCAGTTTCTATAGGCTGACACATCACATCCATTATTTTTTGTGTGGATGAATTACAACAACTCTGACTGACTGGCTGCTCTGTAAGGTAATGGATGTAGACAAAGGCTGCCTAAGGTAGAATACTTTATTAGGTCAATTAATATACCGGCAGCATCTTATTCCTGGGTTAATCATTGGTCTGAACCTTTACTTTTCATCTAAATGTGGGCACAGCCATAAAAATGACTCAGGAAAATGACATTTCAGTCACCTACATTTATTCTTTTCCCATGACTTACACATCACATTTACTCAGTTTGTAAGTCATAACTTGATTTCCCAGCTGTCAAAACATCATGCTCAACCTGACATCAAAAACCAATCCACCTGTGCTCTCTCTCCATCTGCACATCACTAACACCAGTCATAATTCAGAAACTGCAATTAAACTGATGATGTGGCTTTAGGGGCTTTTTTTTTTTTTGGTTTGATATTGAGGTTTTTTGGACGATGCCCAAGGCAGAAGAATATCCACCCTGCTCTCCCATAGGACCTACTAATTGTATTAGTTTGTATTGTTTCTAACTGCCCTATAATTTATACAAAAAAGAGTTTGTTCTGGGGTTTGGAACCGTCATTTCACAGCTTTCCTTTCTGAAAGGGTAGAGAAGAAAAGTGAGAGAGACCTTTCTGTCTGAAGGGAAGGGAAAAAAGCCATGTAAGCTAAATTACAACGTTTGTGAAAGAGCAAATGTCAACAACCTGGACATGGATAAATTTAGACAAGGAATTTCCCCATAGGATTACCTGCCACCAGAAGCTGAAGCAGAAGGGGAAGCCTTTTAAACAATGCTCTGTGCAGTTATCCAAGTAGTTTTGTGATGTGGTGCCTTAGATATTGGGCTGAACTTAACCCAGAAGGGTTAAAGTCTACAAAGGGTGCCCTAAGAAGTGGGTTGATACAGACAGGTTCTTGGCAAAATTCTGATCTTTCTCTGGTATAATGTGAGTGTAATTCTGCTGAAGCAGCGTATGCTGTTAGACTGCACACAATCCCAAATGGTGGAATATGCCTTAGGAAACATCAAGTGGAAATTAATAGCCTTAGAAATTTGGGGTTTTTTTGATTTGCTTCTGGGTTTGTTTTTTTCTCTCAGTGAACTTGTAGAAAGCACAGAGGACATTTAAAACTTGCAGTGACTCCCATTAAAAAGGAGCCAAAATTCACCAGTAGTTGCTGTCTCTCAGCATCCGAACTACTGCAGTTACTTTGTATGCTCAAAGCATCCAGGAAAGCATTGTAGATACCTCTGCACTTTACACGTCTTGGTAAATGGTAACATTTTAATGGAAATCACTTATACCAAAACTACATCCATTGGCCCAGAGGATTGCTTATCTGAAAGAAATGAGCCAATTTTGACTCAATACCTCGGACCAATAAATTAATTCTCACAATTTTATTCCATAGAGTAAAATGAACCACAATATATTTAAGTTTAAAACAAATGTTTTGGAAATACTTCCTCAAATATGTAAATCTTACGCTACTATCACAGTATTTCCTACAGAATGGCACGTATTGTTATCTGGAAGCTTCAGTATCTATCTCTGTTCAAATATTACACAAGATTTATAGCCTCTGTGTTTTATATCAGGATGCTAATCAGAAAGCTTAAATCAATATTTCAGATTGTTAAGTCCTTTGGAGAACAGCTTTATAGTGATAAAGGTAGCACAGCAGAGCAGCCTGATCCTGCGTTTTCACCTGACCACCAAACTAAACTTGGAAACGGGCACAATAACGGCAAACTAAGTGTTGCAGCCTTCAAGTATGGCTGCAATACAGAACCCGTTAGAGTATGACAGCTTGTGGACTGTGAATAGAGGGAACACCACTTCATATAAAAGATAAACTTGTAATTTTTAGTTTCTGCGTTGCTCTTAGGTCATGCAAAGGTATCCACTAATGCAAGACCCACGAGAGAGGTTTAAAAAGTCCATTTCTAGGACAAGAAAAAGATTTCCAGCTCTCCATTGCAGGGAGATGTAAGGAATTTTAATTATACCAAAAATAGCAGACAAGGGGTTTGCTGTTGTGCAGCAGAAAAGAAGATGCAAAAGGAATTATGTATATATATGAACTATTTTTTGTGCAGTTTCACTGCCTTCCCCAGCAAATATTCATATCCATTTTAAGATCTTCCCATTTAATTTTCAGCAGAATTGACCATTTTTAATCAGATTATTGGCCTACGTTGTCTAAAATCCTTTCTTGGAGAAGGGTTTCTTTTAGGAAGGGATAGACAGCATCCAATGATGAAATTTCACCTCCAACAGGAAGAAATCTTTTTCTGATCCATTCTGTCCACCACTTCTGTCTCCATTCCTACTCACACTGAAGTCAAATGTTTTGCTGTTTATTTCATCATGATCAAAGCTGGGTAACCACAAGGTGAGGAAATTAAAGCAATTCTGCACCATAAATGCAAGCATCCCAATTATCCTCAGTTGTTCCTTTGAACAAAATGGGCAGTTGGAACAGAGTTACACCTGTAGCCCAGTAATAATTCCTAACATCTTTTCCTTGGAAGAGTGCTTTACAAAAGCTGTATGATGTTCAATTCAGACCTGCTCCAAAGGGGAAAGGAAGACACAAAAAATCACCTCAGATTAGCATGGACTTCCTGCATCAAGGAAAAGTTATTCCTGGTTGAGGAAAAAAAGTTTTTGCATTCATTTATTCATTCTAGCATTTCCAAAGGAAGAAAAAAAAGCCCAACAACCAACACCTTGAAATTCCAACCTCCACAGAAATCTGTGGTATCTCTTTGGCAGATTCTATCTAAAGGGCTTAGTCTTTCACTTTTGTTATTGAGAAGACTCTAGATCAAACGCCGAAGCTGGGTTGAAGTCAGCTCCACCACCTAGGACATACAGCCCACGTTTTCCAGAGGTGAATGCAACATGCCCCTCAATTTTACTTACAGGCAAAGAAATTCTGCAAGAAGTATCAGGGGAATGAATGTGAAAAACAAAAAGCTCAAGGCAGTTATTTCAAATTAAACACAACTTTTAACTTACCACAAAAATATTTCCTTTCAGGGCATTCTTCAGTTTTGTCAGTATGTACGTCAGTAGCATCTAGGGACTACCTTCAAGATAAATCCTATTACTGTAGGTATGAAAAGAGGTATTATCCCCATTAAACAGCCAAGAACTCAGGCACACAAAAATTCATGACAGCTTTAGGCCCTGGATTCAGTGAGGGCAGAAAGGCAACCACTACACTTCAAATGCAACTGTGTTCTGGTGGAACCTTTCTCTCTCTTCATTTCCTGCAGACACAGCCTAGGATACATAACATGTCAAACCCCACAAAATCTAGTTTGTACAATGGCCCAGGTGTCAGCACCACAATTGTGAGGCAAGCCCAAAACCTTTGGGTGCTTTTTCTCTTATGAAGAAGTTTCCAGCCTGATGTGATGTGGATATTTATTTCTTTAAGTGTCATTTAATGTATCAAATTTGAACGTGATAAAACATTTTAAACTGCTTAAAACAAACCATTTACAATGGCAATTGTTTTTTAACATTTATAGAGTTATAATGCTGCAAAAAAACCCCAACTATAAACCAGAAATGGCAACTTACTCTCATAAAAATTAGTCTAACAACTGGGTTTTTTAGAACCAGAGTTTGCTGAAGAACTATCATTAAGTATGCTACGAAACAAACCCACTGTGTAATTAGTGACTAAAAGCTTTCAGAGTGACATCTACCTCCAAGTAAAACATTTTTCACCTGTCTTATTATGTGTGGGAGAATGCAAGATGAATGAAAAAGTAGCTTTGCACTTTTCACTTTCCAAATGTAATTGTCATGTGGTAAGAAGACAGTTATTGGACAGCAATCTTCAACTGCTCTTTTAAGTAGGGCTGTTCAGGAGGAACGCTGCTGTGCTGACACAGCAAGTTTTCTATTTTTTCCATGGAATAATTATTACTGGTAATACTAGAGTACCCAGCCAAAGATCTTTTTGTCCTATGGAGTGAATAGCACCAGAGCAAAACTTTCTGCTCCCCGGGGGCTTAGAGTTAGAAGAGAAGACAGGAGACAATGGAGAGATCTGAACCACCCACTTCTGGGGTCTTAGCAAAGCACTACTTTACTGCAGGAAGTGGAGAATCCTCTGTCTGAACTGTGGTTGTTCAGACAGAGGCTCTGACTGAATCAGTACTGGGAGCTTTATTTCAGTATGAAATGATATTTGAAAGACAGAGCAATGGGAACCAGCCTGAGTACTCTTTACAAATGAGGAAATGTAGTGAATGCTTTTTGCAGTGAGAAGTGGAACCCAAGTGTCTGTCACAGCAGTGAAGACAGTGTACAGAAATACTGTCTGCAGCTGCATTATGCATGCATGCCTTCAGGGCAATATGCATGTGTCAAAGCTAGAGAAAAGTAACCTGCAGTAGTTGAAGCAAGAGGGGCAAATGTAACAATGCCTGCAATATTTAAAGTGCAGTCAGAAGTCCCAAGGCAAACTAAGCAAACTAAACATGGAGAGCTCTAGAAGAATAAAACCTGGAGTAGCTAGAGTGCAAAGGTGAGATTTCAACATAGAAGATGGTAGTACATTTTCCCCTAAATTTACATGGTTATCAGATTGCCATCCTACAACCAAGCCTAATAAACATAAGGCAGAGCTCTATTCCCTTCTAGTGTTTCACGGACATGAGAGTGCTCTAGGGAGAAAGCATGACACCTCACTAAAGTAAAAGTGAAACTGCTTAACAGTGCAAATTAATCCTTAATAACCAGATCTCAAAAGATTCTGGTTATTAGGCTTTTAGAGTCTGGTTATTAGGCTGCCATGAAGGAAGAACAGTAAAAGAAGCTATTTTCTTCTTTGAAATTGCATGCAGGTTTTGGCTTTGTGATTTGGAGTTTCACAAATATCTTTGTTGAATGACCAGAACTGTCAAGAGGTCCTCATGGGAAAACCTGTCATCCCCAAATACATTGCTAAAATGAAATATCTGAGTTAGATTTCATCCATAGAACCTCATAAAACACAGTTTTAGACTACAGGTACAATCTTTTTCAGACTCCTGACTCCAATGGTTACTCCAAATATTTTAGCCTAACCAGGAATGTTCAGCATCCCACTTTGCTGGGCTTTGAAAATACAAACATCTAACCTATTTTTAATGGAGGAGAATAACCCATGGCAGGGGGGTTGGAACTTGATGATCTTAAGGTCCTTTCCAACCCTAATTATTCTATGATTCTATTCCATGATTCTAGGATTCTATTCTATGTGCAGGGTGTGTTGTTTCTCTATTCCGCAATTAGACTTCTGAATCCTGTTCTGATTGGGAGTTAATACTTATGAACTAAGGATTCATCTATTCCTAGTTATACTTGCTCTCTTATTTCATGACAAAAAGCTTAATGTTTTATTATGCTCTTTTCCTTCTCATCTTAGAAATATAATAACCTCCAGTCTTTTGCTTCCAAAATGGTTATATATTTCCTGACTTGTAGTCCACATTGCCAGAGACATTCATTAAATCTAGATGTTAAACATCAAGTGAGGCTGAACAGCTCTGAGAGCTGATAACTAAGTTGGAGCTCGATTCATATTTTATGTTGAAGCAAAATGTTTCTTGTAGAAATCTCCTAGGTCTTCATCACTGCCTCTTCTGAGGTTTTTACAAGGTCATCCCGCTCAGAAAAGCTTCTGATATGCAAATATAGCTACCCATATTTCAACACAACAGTAACAGAGATGCCAACTTAGTAGTAGTTATGGCCTGATTTTCTTCTGAAGCCAAGGAGAGGAAAAATGCTTTGACTTACATGTAGTTAGTGATGACAATGCGCAGTGCAACCTGTGGACAAATTGTGCTTGGGTAAGAGGATGAAAATGGGTTACATCTTTAGCTCTCTTTTCATGTGAAGTTTTCATAGAGCGAGGTGAAGATGGCTGCAGACAACGAACACCACAAATATGGGACCAAACTTTTCTCTTGTTTGCACCAGTACCATGCAGATTTCTAATGCATTATTTAGGCCAGTGTGAAAGTGGAGTCAGGTTCGCTGCAATAGCATTCACAGGCAATAACTTTAAAGCTGCATTCAAAGGCCTGCATAACATTTATGACAAATTCTTGTCTGACTTCCATTTACTGTTACCTCACTAAGTAACTGAACCCAGGAATCTGTCCTTCAGTCCAGAGAATGAATAGATCTGGAGGACAGATCCAGACATGCCCCATCCCTGGCAGTGTTCAAGGCTTGGAGCAACCTGGTCTAGTGGAAGGTGTTCCTGCCCATGGCAGGGGGTTGAAACTGGATGAGTTTAAGGTCCTTTCCAACCCAAACCATCCTAACACGTAAGTTCCTTTGACTGGATCGACACTAGCAGGTACAGAAATATAACTTGAGCCAAACTGCTGTTGTACCAGAGGCTTCCCTGTGGGGGTGTCCTCCATACTTAAGAATCACTTTCTACACCTCCTCCTGACTACTGCAGTTTTACTCTCAGAAGAGCAAGGCCATTTAACTTACAGAATCATAGAATCGCAGAATGGTTTGAGTTGGAAAGGGCCTTAAGATCATGCAGCTCCACCCCCCTGCCCTGGGCAGTGTCACCTCACACTAGACCATGTCGCCTAAGACTCCATTCAACCTGACCTTGAACACTGCCAGGGATGGAGCATTTACGACTTCTCTGGGCAACATGTGCAGTGCCTCAGCACCCTCACAGTAAAGAACTTCTTCCTTATAGCTAATTTGAACTTCCCCTATTTAAGTTTGAATCCATTCCCCCTTGTCCTATCACTACAGTCCCTGATGAAGGGTCCCTTTCCAGCATCCTTGTAGGCCCCCTTCAGATACTGGAAGACTGCTCTGAGGTCTCTTCTCTCTTCCAGAAGATGACTGGCATATGGAAAGTGGTCTGGAGAGAGGAGGTATCAAAATGTCCACTGAGTTACAAGCTCAGCCACTCTCACTACAGTTATCACATAAGCATAGCTTTGATTGATAGAATGATTGCGATTCTTTTCTATTACAACGTATACAAATAGAAAATAATGAACAGTGCTGGCATTCAAGTTTTGGAGGAATAATCACTTACCATAAAGTTAGTGTAACTTCCCAGAACTGCTAAAACTTGGTCAGTTATTAAATAATCTGACCTCCTGAATCTCGTGGTTTCAACCTGGGCACCTTGATTAAATGAAATAATTTAAAAACCATTAATTGCTTTTTTTTTATAATTTGAACTGTTTCTCGAAAGTTATTTCCAATGAGAAACAGTGTTTCCCAGGTGTTAAATAATAGCTTTTGGGGGCTGTAACAATTTTTTCCTACAATAATCAAGAAACTAATACACCAGGCAATTGCATTTGAAATTTCTCTGTTTTCTTCCTTTGCAAGTATGTAAAATGGCACTTACCTTTTAATCCAGACATCTAACACATACATACTCTAATTCCCTTTTGCATCTAATAGAAAATTTTGATCAATCTTTTTTTAATTAAAAAACATAGATTGTTTTGGCTGCATTTATATTTCCTGTGGCAAAAAAAAATCATCAAAACTTGCCCAACAAAGTTTTTATACTTTTATTTTTCCTCCTTTTATTTTTCCAGGCTGAACTTATGCTTACAAACAATATAGATGAAAAAGTGTGATTCATGCTCATATCATCTACCTAGTAAGATACATCCATTTTACCAAACATAAGTCTATCTTGAATAGGTGGTTAAACTACTTCTTTCATCTACTGACTCTGAGTTGTGAACAACAGCAAGAGATGTGAAGTACATCATGGATCAAGTCCCACTGCATAGGGAGACTGCTGGGATGCAAGCAAGGAGGACTCTCCCACACCTGGCGCTGCCCCAGGAATATGGGGACAAGAGAATGAGGCACTAAAAGGCTGAGAGCTGAACTGAACTCATTGCTACTCTGATATACTGAGTCAGTCATTCCCACATTTAGAAGCCCTGAACGCTCTGGAAATTTCATCATGAGAAAAGTCTGAGAAATGGGAGGAAAGGAAGAGCAACCAGCTTCCTAGCAGAGCATCCCATTCCCTGGGCCTGAGAGGAGATCCAGCCTCTGAATTATGCTACCTGCCTTATTCGGAGCACTTCTGATTATTTTCTTTAATATTAGAATTGCATTACCCCCAGAGGCCTCAGATGGTTCTCTGTATAAACACAAGTCTGCCCTAGAGCTGTGTGACCACTCCTCTGTTTGGATTTAATGGAAGAGTTTCACTGTTTGTCTTTCTGGTGGAGCTTATTAGAGGAATTTTTTTCACTAGGTGTTTGATAGAATTATAGCACTTTGCCATTGCTGTGTTTCTGCCATCATATATCACACTGTATAGCTCCAGACTTCACAGAGAACAATAGACAGCTTTTATTTAACCACCCCGTAAGGTAATTTGGCTTTCACAGGCAGCTGTACCAATCTTAAGTTTGCTGACACCAAATGATAATTGTTTTTGTTCTTACCCTTTCCTTCCCTTAGCAGTGCTCTTACCATTGTCCTTTCCTGTTTTCCCAGCTCTGTCCCCTCCCTTTTCCACCTGTAGTGCTTGTCATATCTGCTGTGAGCCACTGTGACTCCCTGTCACAACAGAAATTCTTCAGCTTTTTTCATCTGGAGTTAGTGAATTTGTCAAAGCAGATGAAATGAGCACCAGAAAAGCTAGGAGCATGGAGGAGAGTGGAAGTGGAAATGGGGTAAAAGACCTCCCCTTTGGCAGTGGTCAGCTGTGAATTCTCTCCATCTTTCAGTATAACACACCCCAGAAGACAGTCAGGAAATTCTAGCATCACTTTTAAGGTTGGCAAATTACTACAGAACCCATCTGGGTTACTGTGATCCTCTTCCGTGCCAGTTTTCCTGGTGGCAAAATCAGTGTTGCCTTCTCTTGTCTTCAGCATTAATTCCCATGACATTACCTGGCATAATATACTACACCTTTCACTGCTGCCCATTCAGCTGGTTGTACAGTATCCTTATTGGTATTCCTTCACTACTCTACTCTTGCTGAACTACCGACCAGCCTGCCTTTTTTGTGGCCACCCATCTTTTCCATCCTGTATGCAAAGTCTTACATCGAGCAAACCTAAATCTTAAAAAAACAATTAAATTGCAAGTGAGATTTTTCTTTAGGCAATTTTCCCCAAACTGTCTTAGTCCTAGACTCATAACAAACAAATTTACTCTGCTATATATCACTGCTAGCTTAATTCAGAATGAGCTGTATATTTCAGTATTGGCAGCAGTGGCAAATTGGTTACAGTCTACTGAAAGTTTTCTATTTCTCCCTGCATAACTTCTAGCTATCTAAGGAGCAAATCTTTGTTGGGAGAACAGATATCACTTAATATTTACATTCAACTTCTTCAGTTTCTAGATTATTTTATATTAAATACCATTCTGAATGCATTCTAAATTCTGATATACCTGAACTTCAGGAATCCAAGTCTAAACATAGATCTGAATATATATATATGTCATTAGAGCGAATTAATCTGGCTGATGCAAACCTCAGACTAAAATAAAGAAGAATAACCACCAAGACATGCAGTCCTCTACTGGCAATGAGAAAAGAGGAACTGATAGCAGCAGATACTGGCATGAATTTCTACCAGAGACAGCAAAAGAACATTACTGCTTGGTCAGAGCTTGCAGGACTGTGTTTCTAAAACTCTCAGGTTTAGTTCCTTGTTGTGGGCAGGGCTGTTGCCCACAAGAGCAACAAGGATGTTCACCCACAGACCATTTTTCTTCAGTACCTGATTGAAGTTGGGTTTTAGTCTTTGGCAACAGTCCCAAAGGAGGAAATGCACCAGAGCAATGCAGCCCTGCCCTACCAGCTGCCCTAAGCCAGCCCTTGTCTCTCAGTGGTACCACTTGGTTTCACCTGGGAATGAGGGCATTCCTGTTATTACCTTCAATGGTTATCATCCTCTGAATGCTGGAAGTGCCCAGCAGTGAATTCAGGCCAGGAACTGAAAGGCCCAAGAGCAGTAAACTGCACAGCAGTCTCTTTATCTTCTCCAACATTACAGAAAACTTAGCTATTCATGCTGGGAAATGGATTTTTATTCCTAGGAGTCTGGAGGACAGTTGTATCCCTGCTTCAAATCCATTTCTATCTGGATAGCTAAGAATAGAGAGGAATTTGTCCCTAGATGTTTTGAACTTTAAAGCCATAAATGACCCCTCTGGAACACAAAGCAGGTAAAAACCATGCTTTGTTCTCCTTCATTTTCCTCCCACACTTCTGTTCTCATCTCCATTTTCTCTTCAGTCTCATTTATTTTTTTCCATACTATTAAGCTGTAAGTAGTTGATAGAATGACAATGATATAAGGCTGCTTCTTGCTGTATGCTTCATCCTTTACATGGCTGGATGGGTCTCTGTAATTGCAGCTAGTTTTAATCAATTGCTTTCAAGTACACAGTTGTTTTCCTTATTTTCCAGATATTTTGAATTTTAGAAGTACCCATTACCTATTTAAAGCTAGGGCAGCTTTGAATGCACACAGTCCGCGTAACTTCAAATTTTTCATTTGAATCTTTTTTCCCTAGTCTGGAATTCTTTATGAATTTATCAGCATTCACTAAGGAAAAAAACACAAACAAAAACCAACCAAACATAAAAATCAAAGCAACCAACAAATGTCCTTATATGTCCTAGATTTTCCTCCAGGGAAAACTGTTGAGATTTTACACTTGAATAACAGTATCTTTCATTAACTAAGTTGTTCTGAATTGCAAAAAATGTTCTGGCATTCAGTAAGGGTCTAATTTAATGCCCATTGAAAGCCAAAGAAATAATCTCATTTATATCAGTAAGCATTGAAACAGACTGCTCTTGCAAATCATGTGTATGCAAGTGGAAGCATTCATCAAACCCAAAAATGGGTACCCACAGAAGTAGGTGCGAATGAGTTCTGCTGCACAGAGGAAGCAGAAACAATTGGCTGCATTAGGCAAAAATGACTTGTGATTATTTATAAGAATAATTCAGGTAGCTCCAATACAGAGAAACCAACAGTCAAACAGATGATGTATAGAAAGCTCAGTAAACGCAATAGAAAAGGTGCTGTTTGAACTGGTAATTTCTAATATCTTATGGAAAAAAATAATAGAATCATAGAATCAACCAGGTTGGAAAAGACCTTCAGGATCACCAAGTCCAACCGTTCCCCAGTGCCAAGGCCACCACTAAACCATGTCACTAAGGGCCTCATGTACATGGTTTGTGAACACTTTCAGACATGGTGACTCCACCACTGCCCTGGGCAGCCTGTTCCAGTGCCTGAGCATCCTTTGGGGAAGACATTGTTCCTAATCTCCAATCTAAATAAATAATAAATAAATAAATCCTTGTTCTGTGATTGGTAAGTAAGTTTCTGTGTGTGCTGTGTGTTTGCTATAGCTGGTCATTTGCTGGTCAGTCAGCTGTTGTGTGCTGTAGGTTGTGCAGAAGTGTGCCAGCTGAATATACGAGGAAGACCTTTGATCACAGTTTGAAGTTGTGACACTAATTAGGGAAATAAGACTAACCAAAGCAAAACCTCATGAGCAACCAACCAGTGACAAAAGAACAAGAGTTGGGGACTAGGGGGAATTTGTCCATTTTCTTTAAAAGTCAAAAAGAAAAGGTTATTGAAAGAGAAGTTGTAGTGACCAAAATAATGGAGTAGACAGTAAAAATACTGTAGCTGGATACAGACATCCCAAAGGAGGTGTTCTCCTTCAGTGATCATGTGGTAGAAGCTCCTTTTTTGTGAAGCATCATCTAGAGCAATTGATACAAATGTTTTTAGGGCTAGACTTGGAGGCAAGGGTGAACTGTGTTATTTAAAGATGAAACATAGGAGGAGATATGTGGCTTATGGGCAATTCAAGAAGTACAGGAATTTGCTGAACCAGAGAGCCCAAACTGTAGATCACTGACTGATCTGTAAAACATAAGCTTAAAGGGCAAGGTATCTAATGGTGGAAAAGCATTCTGTTCTGGAGGAAGAATGGGCAGAAATGAAAGTGTAACAGCAAGGAGAGAAAGCAGAGCTAGTTCAGCCAAATGCAGGTTATAACAAACCTGCTGCCAGAACAGCTCCAAAGGAAAGGCATGACAGCATCTGTGGACCAGAAACTAAGAAGGAGCAGGAGGAGACATCTTGTGATTGTCCTGGGTTCAGCAGTAGCAGTCATTTTTCTCCTTCTTAGTAGCTGGCACAGTGCTGTGTTTTTGACTTTCAGCC